>VZTV01067332.1:0-25700 GCA_013400875.1 Anhinga rufa
GATTCAGCTTAGGGATGGGCAACTGCTCCGTTGGAACAGGATGATAGGAGAACAAAGTGAACATTCCTCGTCCGACAGGTAGGGCCATGGTTCGCTGGCACAGCTGTAACAGCCTGTTGGGGAGACGACAGGAAAACCAAGTCGGTTGCTTAATACAGGATTTTTTTTCCAAATACATGATATAAAATGAACCTACAGACAAGAGGCACTGGACAGGCTGTTTTTTCCCCAACTATAAGATAGCATGATGTCTTTAATTTTCTTTTTTTTTTTCCAATAGGCTAAGCTTTGAACTAAATATTTGGTCCTTACACGATTAACCTCAAAGATACACTTTAACTGACATCATGTTGAAACTTACTTCTCTTTTTCCCTTAAAGCTAGGTGCTAGGTAAAGAAATCTGTGCTACGGACAATTCAGCAGCCACATCAGAAACAAGGTGAAAGGAGAAAGCAAAACAAAGCTGATTGCCGTATGGGATCTTGCTATGACTAGTGATCACATCTAGTAATAACCTGTGTACAGAATTAATAACATGCTTCCAAGAATGCTGACCACAATTCTCTATGATTTACTCTGGAAACACTTTCTAGACTTGTTAGATTACTCAGCTTGTTAGGTCAGACAATAATTTGATGTATTCCTTTAGCTTCCTACTTCCTTAGAGGGTTTTAAGGTGTAATGATGTTCTGAAGTTTGCTTTTTAATTTTGTTCTTCAAAGAAGATACTTTAACACCCCCCAAAGTAAGTGAATAAAGAAGCAGGACGGGGACAATTGTGAGGCCACGAGGCATATAATGGCTCCAATAGGAGGCTTCAAAAAAGAGAGAGGGATGGGACAGTGAATTTGCTTCCTGTAGAATTAATTAGGTCCCCTGACCCAAGCCTTGCTTAGACCTAAGATCAGCCCTGAACAAAGGGCTCTCCAGTTTTGGGCAGGAGATGGACAATCCCTTGTTCTCTACAGAAGCATTTTCTCTACAGAGTAGGTCCTGCTTTTATTTCATACTTTTTAGGTGGAAAAAAATAAATAAATGCTACAATCTGCTTTCAAGCCCTAACTGATCTCACCATGCTGTTTGGGGTTCAAACTGACACTCTTTCCCATATGCTGCTCCAATCTGGAGAGCCCTCCAACTCAAATACAGCAGAGTTTTGAAGTACACTGCGCTTCAAAGACTTGGATTATGAAATCCAGCCCTCTCCTATGTGTCCTTCATTCGGGCCTGCTTACTTTAATATTCAGTTCAGATAAAAATATATCACGCTGTTAGGTTAGACATTCTTCACTTTAAGCCACCAAAAATACTCAAAATATTTTTCACCTGAGTGAAATGCTAATGAACTACTGCTAAAAACAGAGACAGTTTTTACCGGTTTTCTTTCTCTTCTATGTATTCATGGTCACTAGCTTCTGGCATCTGCACTACGTTGACACGTACAGGACGGGCACTCTGAAGGAGTCTGCGTACTTCCTGCACTCTCAAATCCTCGCTCCATATTAGTGACATCACTTCCTCGTTCATGTCATTCATGCCATCCTCATCCTCTTCCGATTCGGTTCCAGAGGGAATATCGGAGGACAGCACTGGGCCCACAGACTTCAAGGGAAAGAGAAAGGAAAGGAGTAATTTCCAGCAGTGCACGTGGATATTGCTAACTTTCAGAAAGCCAGCAAATACCAGCACCACAACCTGGATGCACTCAGCACAACTAGCTGTGCTGAGATGGGCCTGTAAATAGGACGGACTGAGATTCGTGCAATCACGAACGACACCGTTCACCCACTCCTTACATCCATTTAGAAGGCCACAGGGAGTTCTGAACACTAATCAACTATTTTTGCACACTTAAATAGGGTAACTAACTATCAAGAGAGGAGGAGGTGACATCTCAAAGATGTAGCAAAGGCTGTTGAGCAAAGACCGACAAGCGGGAGCTTAAGAGGTGATATATGAAATAGTTATCTATCTTTCATTACTATTTCTTGTTTCAGAGCAGTAGTAGGAAAGGGCTTTCCCCTCCCTGCCTACACAATTATCTGTGACAGCTATGAAAACATATGTGTTTTCTTCTTCACATTCGGCAGTGAAAAACAGAAACCTAGATGAGCATTTCGAGGTATATTAAAACGGAGGTTAAACTCCAGAAGGCACAGACAGTGTCCCCTGGTGACAACCGGCTTTTAGAAGTGCCAGTACCTACTGACCCACAACTCAGTCAGAGCTGCTGTTCTGCATATTCTGTTCGGGAACCTGCTTTATTGTTCTAATCATTGATGTTTTCATGAATTAGGGCTTTAATTTGGATTCTGCCCTACAACAACCTTGTAAAAACCAAGCTACCTATTAAAATAAACAGTCAGCCTGCACGGCACTAAATTCCAAATGTTTGTTGCCGTCAGCCAACCTGGGTTTCACCACAGTACCAGAACGTTTTTTGAACTTGCACACCAGAGATACATGACCAGAAAAATACTGAAACGTTTCACTGTTTAGAAGCACTGTGGAAAAGCCCTCTTTCTATGCAAGATTTATGAAATCCTCCTTTAGGACTCTGTCCTCCCGCTTATTCACATCACACAAGCGATGCCCAAGACCACCGACAAGAATGGCAAACACAGCAGAGGTCAGGGTGCAACAGAGTACGCCTGCAATCTGCTTGCCCCGCACTCACTTCAGACAAGGCTGTCACTCTGCATGAAGCATGGCTCATTTCACTTTTAAAGAGTTCAGCAGAAATAAGTTTTCCCGCAGAATATACGGTTTCCTTATGGTCTGTCAAAATAATTCGGACATTGACCCTAAGTTGGGCCAGCATATTCCTTTCTTTTCCATCTTTCACGGGTGACAGATTAGTTTCAAAAAATAACAAGGCAAGTGATGACAAATATTGATATGATAAATCTAGGAACAATAAAACCCACACCTCTCTCCAAACTGGTCATTTTTCCTGTTCTATACCTCAGAATTTCAGCAAGCTGAAAGATACAGAGTCACACAGGCTAGATCAAACACAGGGTCTTCCTAAGGCTCACTGGTAACACATGACACCAGGAGTGCAAGTAAATTAACAGCTGATGAATGAAAACCAATTTCTTCTGATAAATACGCACTAAATCTCAATACATAACTGCACCACCCATATAGCCAGCGTCCGTTTTGAAACAGGAAACTCCACCCTGCCCTCCTGAGAAATGACAAACAATTTGGTGTTTGAAGATCAGTTTGTCCTTTTAAGGTAACATATATTCGAGGCATTGTTATAAAGTAAGTGATAAAATCAAATTTATCATCATTTTAAGATTCAGTACTGTTACAGTTGGGCAAAACTTCACCAGCAGAAAATAAAGTGGATTTTTAACGAGTGGTGGGACATGGGATTTGAACATGTAGTTCGTTTACTTTTCTGCTAAATGAATTAACTTTCTGACACGTAGCTAGTCATCAAACTTCTGCTATAAAAAACTGAAATATTTTTAATATCACTTCCAAAGCTAAGATGGCAAAAAGGATCTTGACCAAGATGTACTTGAGACTACAAATCCCCCTTCCTGACTTCTGAAAGGGCTACAGACAATCTGCTGCTATTAAGTGCTTTTATGCATGCCACTAGCCAGCTTTCAAGGAGAGTTTTGGCTTCCAGAGCATCCTCACACCAAAAGACACTTAAGTAAGCTACAACTCTGTGAGATGCTAGCGATTCCCACCATCAGAAGAAAATGTTTAAGAGAAAAACACATGGTTTTTTTTTTTTCATGTTACTTCAGGATACAAATAACTAAACCCTTTTTGAGAAAAGGGAAGAACCTGAAAAGCGTATTACAGAAAGCAATCTAGTTCTTCCAGAGGAGGAGATGCCAGCTTTGAGAACCCAAGAAGGAGCCAGACTGACAAATACCCACTTCCTTCTGCCTGTGTCATTGCTGTTTTGATGGCAGAGTCTCTGGACAGAGCAGCAAAACCTCTCTAACACCTCTCAGAGGTGCAGCCATTTTGGATAGGAGGAGGACTTACAGGGACAGTCAACTCTAGGCAAAGCTTTCGAGCACCATGCCTAAATGAAGTTTAAAATCTGTTTTATATTGACAGTTTCCACAGCTATGCATGTACTCTTCCTGTGCCGGATGCTGGTTTTTATACTGAAACCCTCACATGCACGTAAACCCTGTTGCCCTCAATCTTGAATTCTGCACCTTCCGATGCCCTGAGTATCAGCAGATGGTGAGGAAGTTTCTGAACAGAGTGCTCTGCCCACTACCCAGCATCGTGAAATCCATTTATGCCCATACTCACAGATTTACTCTTCTGCAGGTTCCCCTCACACGCCTGTTTGGACAGATCCTGGCGCCCAATCAAGAGACAAACTGCTTCTGGCCAGTCTGAGGCAGGCTGCTCTCGGCAATAATATATCGCATCTCTAATAGGAAGAGCTACACCAAAAGGGAGAGACTCCAGATCTCTTAAAGTGAAACCTTAAAATTAATGAGAAAAAAAAAATAAACCCTTTCATCAACACTAGAGCGTGTTTCATATTATGCAAGCACAAGACTATTACTTATGACCGTTACCACTTTGCAGAATTATAAAAGCTACTCTTACCAACATTAGTCATCCAAATAACTAACTTTTCAGCCAGGCTGGAAACAGATGTGTTGTGTCTGAAACTGCATCTGTAAAATACAGGGGAATAAAGGAGAAGCAAAGAAAAGCTAGTCGAAAAGTCAGCAGAAAGTCAAAAACTCGAGAGTTTATTTTAAACTAAAAAAAACCCATACCGACTGTCGTCCTGTTCTATTTGCTGTTTTCGTTGTCCTAGGAAAGACAAGGCCGCATTACTTCCACATTCTCCAAGCAAAAGGACAGCACATAACAAGCACAAGACACTACGAGATACTGCGATGGCATCAAAGCATCGTTACCTGATGTAATTTTGTACAAATAATGGGAGGCTTCGTCAGATACAGCGCTCTCATCACCAAGTATATACAGAGCCACACTCTAGATAGGAGAGAGACACCATAATACAAAGTCACTTAGGTGCAGTACAGCAATAGCTGCACGCTATCAAAACAGGCAGAAGATAACTTTAATAACTTAGACAGTGGGACGGGTTTATTATGAAAACATTGGTAGTAAAAGGAGATTGAAACAACTGAAGCAAGTAACAAAATCTTATGCTTTATAGATTTCTATCTTGAAGTTTGGAAAAAATAAATCCTGAAACAATTAACTCAATTTTCCCTAATAATTGTTTCAAAGGTAAAAAGAGACAGATCTTCTAAACAGAAAAGCATGTTCACAGAATCACAGAGCGGTGGGGGTTGGAAGGGACCTCCGGAGCTCCCCTCGTCCAGCCCCCTGCGTGAGCAGCACCCCCAGAGCAGGGGCACAGGACCGCGTCCAGGCGGGGTGGGAATGGCTCCAGGGAAGGAGACTCCACAGCCTCTCTGGGCAGCCTGGGCCGCTGCTCTGGCACCCGCACAGCAAAGGGGTTTTGCCTCAGATTTCAGTGGAACTTCCCGTGTTCCAGCTTGTGCCCGTTGCCCCTTGTCCTGTCGTCGGGCGCCAAACAGCCATATTCCTAGTATATTTCCCACGTTTCTTACATTTCATTGAATATCTCTTGCAAAACACACGCATCTTCTACAAACACCGTTTTTCACTCAGTTTTCTCCACATCTTGAATATTGGCAACTTTGTGAAGGCTCCAAGTGAAAAGTTGTTCCCCATTCAAAGCAGGGTCCGCTTCAGCTATCTAGCCAACAAAACCCAAGTGATCTGTCACCCTATTTGCTTGTTGATACTGCCAGACAAACTGGCATGCCACTGGCAAAAATCACAGGTAAAACTCTTTTGTGTTTTTCATTTAAGATCTTCCAATAAGATACACTGCTCTGACCTCCACATAGGCGAGTCACGCAGAGGTAGGAGAAAAGAGTTCGACAGACACAGGGGGATAGCCCAAGGGAAAGGCACACCTAGAGCAGTTCTTCCAGAGCTCTAATGCAGAGACAAATGTTAAGTGAAAGCATCAGCACTTTAAACAGCCTCAGTGCTGCTGCTTCAGCCTTCCACACTCTGAAGCAGAGGACAGGCAGCTCGTATCGGAGACTCTTGGACGCTTGGGTCAGAGCAGTCTCTCTCCTCCCTGTTTTGCTTTTTAGCCACCCCAGGCTCAACACCTCTGCTCCAAACCCTGTATCGGCAGGTTTTCTCCATAAAGGAGGGCCACAAAAATGATCCGAGGGCTGGAGCATCTCTCCTATGAAGACAGGCTGAGAGAGTTGGGGTTGTTCAGCCTGGAGAAGAGAAGGCTGTGGGGAGACCTTATTGCGACCTTCCAGTGCTTAAAGGGGGACTATAGGAAAGATGGGGACGATCTCTTTAGCAAGGCCTGCTGTGACAGGACAAGGGGTGATGGTTTTAAACTAAAGGAGGATTGATTTAGACTGGATATAAGGAAGAAATTTGTTACAATGAGGGTGGTGAGACACTGGCCCAGGTTGCCCAGAGAGGTGGTCGATGCCCCATCCCTAGAAACATTCAAGGTCAGGTTGGATGGGGCTCTGAGCAACCTGCTCTAGTTGAAGATGTCCCTGCTCAGTGCAGGGAGGTTGGATTAGATACCTCTAAAGGTCCCTTCAAACCTAAACCGTTCTATGATTCTATAAATGCTTTGTGAACAAGCAAGCAAGCCTGACCAGGAGATAACATCAGCACTTACAACTACTCATGCGACTAAATACTTATGTTGATACATGCCCAAGAAGAAATCCGGGAAATTCTCACTCACAAAATACAGTTAACTTTGAGTTACATTATTACTTTGCACATGCCACTACTGCAAACCACAAAAAAAAAAACCCATAAGCAGTGAAGCATAGGCTACTCACTCTGCACTCAGAAGCTCTCCCTCCCAACCTCAAATATCTCCTCCCACCTGCTAAAACCCATCCACACCCTTCAGTAATATTGAAGTAATAAAAGAGAAGAGGGGACTCACGGGGATTTCTCTCTGCTAAATATATATTATTCTCGCTGTGGAGAGGCTGACACTGCACAGTTTCCTATACTGCAGGGATACTCAACAGAGTTTCTTGCAGACAGATGAGGTCTACTTAGTATGGAGCAGCAACGCTTGGAGATGCTTAAGTCTCAGCTACAGCAGAGTTATTTATCACAGGCTCAATACCCCTCCAGTACGCCCCCGTTGCTCCACACAGTACGATTACATCCTCTTATCTGACTTCCCACTGGGGACGCTTCACTCACAGGAAATTAAACAGCTGGGGCAAACCCTGGCCACAGTGCTGCTATGCCAACAGAATAAAACATATCCTTTTTACCAAAGTACATACCAGTACTACCAGTTTGCTCCTTTCACAGACTCCTGGTAAGTAAGGATAAGGCTGCACTCCTTCTCCCTTCAGACAGAAACTCAGCCACTGAAAGATACTTGGAGGCTCAGCAGTAAAAAATGAGGGATGGTGCATGAAACCTGTTTGGACTTAATCATATGAACAGCAATGACATTGAGTTCGTGGCAAACGCACAACAATTCTCCATTAGTCCCAAAGCAAGCCCTACAATACTTCTTCTAGCAACAAAAATACAGTATTTCCCCAAAACGTTACAGATTGCATCTCCCTCCTGTTAAATGGAAGTTTATAGCTAGACAGTAATGACAACTCGAGACACCTACCCGTCTTTCAAGAACAAAAATTCTCAGCCCACGGTGAAAAGTAGTAAGTATGATGAGTAATTCTCAAAAACCTCACTGGAACAGTCTTGTAATTCAACAATATTAAATTGCTTAAGTGAGAAGACAACCTGACTACAACCTTTCTGCCTCCCCTGGCCACAAACATGAGTAGCAAAGCCTGACGAATGCTATGAGACTGGGTTTTTTTTTTTGGGCAGGAGCAAAAGTTGCTTATCTTACACAACTAGTAAATTTTATCAGCTGGTAGGACTCTAAAGACGTGCTCAGACAACATATGACCTGATTTTAAGTTTTGTGGTTTTAGCTCCGATTTAGTTTTTATGAACTATAAACTGAGAGCCTGCCAGCTTAGCAATACTTTCCACACGAGAGGCACATCTCACTACCAGGCTTTTCCACAGTTGTCTGCTAAGATTTCTCAGCCAGCCTAAGCTGGGAGTTTGCCAAGATGAAACCATCATTCCCTCCCAAGAACTTGTTCTGGGGAGTGTCCCATGAGGCACTGGACTGGAGGCACCAGCCCAGGACTATATTATGCTCATTTCACTCCGGTCTTCTTAGGAGGCTATTAAAAACAAAGGAACAAGGCAACCTCAGCGCTGTGAGCACAGTTTTGCATATCGGGATTAAGTCCTGGCCAGCTTTAATGGGAACAGTTACCAACATGCTCAGTATTGGAGATAATTTGCAAATCGTCATCGCTGAATATCCGCTTCACAAAGCCTTAAACTCACCTTCGTCAATTATGCAAGTTTGTCTGGAGGTTTTTACAAGGGCTGGATAGTCTCTGTAGTAATAATCTATATAAGCTTCAAGTTTTAAGTCCCTAGAATGAGAGAGGTGAATCACATTAGAGGGCATTTCTGTGACATTTTCAGTTGAGGTTTTTTTCATGTTTGTGTCTGCAACCAGCTATAAGGAGGGAAGTCCTGACTTCCTCACCTAAGACGGCTCATGGGCGCTGCCCATTCCCTAAGCAGTTAATCTGTATGTTTAGTTTTCCCCCAGTGCACCACTTTTCAGCCATCATTCTGCTTTCTCCCACACCTCCACCACTGCCTAAGGTGTGACCACTGTCACTACAGTGTCCTCCAAATTCCAATTGTTAAAGCTAGATAACCGGCTGGGTTATCTGCACGGCATGAATGCATACAACAGCTGCCAGCCTCAAAAGACACTGTCTTTCATTTCAGACTTGCTTCTCACTGGCGCAATAGAATAGAGGACAGGCCAACCTTTTCAGCCACTTCTGGGACCCATTTAGCCAGCCAGCTATAGTAGGTGCTACGGGGGAAGAACCCATAGCCATAGAAAAAGTTCGGTAGAAGTAGCAACTACAACTCAGGGAGATGTTACTGGGCCTTTTCCTTAAACACCTATCTGTAACTATACATCTATATGCGTGCAATACAACCTGAAGATGGTTGTGGAAGTCATGAATATGCAGTCACTGGCTGCAGCGAAGATGCCACAACAAACAAGAACATTTGACAGATCTCATGAGCTGAGCTGTGACAATACAGTAGAGAAAACACACAAGCGGCAGCATCTAATATTTGCGAATCACACTGATGGTGGGAATTGGCCAGAACCATACAAGAGATTTGCTACGGCAAATATCTTTAAGCGCAATAAGGTTTTAAACATTCATCCCTTTTCTTCAAATACATGAAAAATCTGCTCTGCTTTTGGCAATCCCCAAATTCCCCAGGAAAGTAATACACTCCCATCATCAAGAGGCACTGCACGATATGTAGTATCTGCAATTTGTCAGCCGGGCATACCTGGCCAGCTGAACCAGAAGAACAACAAGTGAACGAATTCCTTCTCCCATTAGACTATTCAGTTTGAGCTCCTCGTAGATAAGGTGAAGAACAAAAAAAATAGCTGGAATATGGGTGAAAAGGAGAGTTGAGGAATCCAAACTAAGGGCCTGTAAGAAATCATCCTTCGGAGCTGAAACTTCCAGAGGGTCCAGTCGCAAAGCTTTGGCAACAGGATGAGACTCAAAATTCCTATGGTAATCAGAGCTCAAGAGATACTCCCAGTCCTAGACCAAAGAAACAGGAAAAGAGAGGCAGAGGTTCCACAATGAACATAACCTTCCAGCAAGAGAACTCCAAAGCACTGTTATAGAGGAGTTTTTTTCCCTATAAACCAATACAAATGTGATTGTTGCATGACAAATGTGCTGTACAAACCCTGCAAGCCACAGAGATTCAATTAAGTTTCATCCTTTTTTTTTTTTTGCCCCACTGTGCATAAAAGAACCAAAGCCTTAAATATAAGGGAACAAGACAAAAGAAAGCCGAGAGTGCCTTCTTCGCACAATAATCTGTGCAGGAGACCTCACTATTTATGCAATTCACCTAGTGCTCCCAGCCTTCTTAGTACCTCCCCTGCCACAGCACATCAGGCATTAGATCCTGACCATTGTTCCGTGCAGACTGTAGTCCATAACCCCATGGGCTCACTGAGCTGTCAGCCCACAAAAAGCCAATAGCACGACCAGACCACCACAGATGGGATGACAGTAAGCCTCATCCACTTTGCTGTTGGGACTGTGTGAAAACTTCCTGTTCCTGTCTAGGCAAAACCCAGTGAATCTATCTTAAACACTCCACTGAACGCGCTGATTTTCACCAAATTTACTGAAGTATGTAATTTGATGCTCCTAACTCTTGTTAAAAGAGTTCTTAAAGAACAACTCCCCCAAGGCTCATATTTATAAAAGAAAACCATTTCTTACTTCATCTGACCCTGTTTCTGATGGTCTAGCCTTCTTTGGAGCAATAACTGGTGAAAGTGATCCTTCAAAATCAAGCTGCAAGAAATAAAAACAATCAGAAGTAGGTCAGTATTGAAATGCCCAAAATTGCTTAAGTAAATCACCAATCATAACATCTGAATTCAAACCAGGCATTACATGACAATGCTTTAGGTACTTCTATACTCTGCTTTCATAGAAAACATCTACTGCAATTAGGTTATTCTATACCCAGATAGTTATTCTAGTAAGTGGTGCATGATTTCAGTTTGATGCCTAACATCTGGTATTTACTAGGACAGAGAAAATACTGTGGATGAGGCAATGCTAGTAATGTAGATATACTGTAATTTCTTTCATTTCAGTTCTACACATATCCTTCATGTTTGGTTTTTTTTTTCCTACAGGTACTGCAAACATACTTGCAGGAAACCCGCTTACAGAAAACTCCAAATATATTCAGTAAAATAGTTGAAACAAAAAAAAAATTAGAATTTTAAACACTGTAATTCAAGAACTACATGGAAAATCCTCTTTAGGAAACGGGAATCTGAGTTGTGTCTGCGTTTCTAGTGAAAACAGGGTTAATATGGATTTAGGCAAATCAAATCCTTGATGCATCAGTGTTAGTTATGAAATGGAGGAAAATCTTCATAGTCTATTTTTATTTGACCAAGACAGCGGTAAGTACATTATAAACATATTTCATGATAAACACAGACTAAAGTGTACACCTGAAATATAGAATTAAGAGAATTGATTTGATGACATCTTGTGATTTAAGACAAGATAAAAAAATCTATTTCTGACTTCACTGTCTCTCTAACCATTTTGAAGCATGAAGAATTACCAGTAGCGGTAATGTAAGCTAGGAAAACAAACATGAGCTTGCTTACATTACGTGTCCAGGACAGTCTCTCTGTGTTGTAACCCATCATATTCATGAGACATGTTACAAATAAATTCCATTCTGAGTGATAGCTTGGTCCTCCTGGAGCATTATAAGCATTGTACCACTTGACAAGCATCTGTACCGCTACCTCCTTGGGCAGGATAGCTTTGATGCCTTGCAGACATCTTTTCACTGTTGGAAAAGGAAAAAAAGAAAAAGTTTAGGTGTGTTTTCCCTCTTACCTCCTGGCACTTCTTCTAATCAATGCTATAAATCTCTACAGTTCTTGGACCTCCTTTCAACTCTTCTGGCAACTCTTTCAATAAAAGCTACACCACACGACCTCCAACAGCAAGAACATGCACAATAGTAGAGAGCAAAGCAACCTAAAGAACAAAGGAAGTTTTAAGAGCGCAGTGGGTCAGGCACTAAAAGCAACAGAGCCCACCTCAGTAAATGGTGGCAGCTCTAGAAGGTAAGTTAATAGAGCTGGGAATACGTGGTACTGAATCATTACGGTCTAAGCTGTGCATAAACTACTCAAAAAAATGAGCCCTCAAAAATCATGGAGCATATGTCATGTGACAGATTCTGAGTCATACCTAGTTCCGAAGTGGCGATTTCAGGAATTGTAATCCGAACCATTGTATTATTGCTGAGCTCCTGAAAAAATAAAAAAGGTGAGAGTCAAGTTATGAAACGCATAATGTAAAGCCAGGGACCTTTTCTATCAGCTCAGAACTCATTTACGTATTACACATATTCCTAATTCCTGGCTATTTGCTACACTAAAGATTTAATACCTCAGATGCTAGCTCCATGAAACACTTGAAATAGATCTTGAGCTGAATCACTTGAGGGAATCAATTAAGTTGTGACTTCTGGAGTATTCTACAGAGAGAAAAAGGTGGAGCCACCAATGCAGGCATGATATTTCGCTGTTGATCAGGAGCTGCTAGACATGTCTCACTATGCAGGAGAAGTAAACTTGACCCTCACTCTGCTTTGCTAACAAAGCGTTGACTCAAATCACAGGGTAATACCTACTAAAGTCACTCTGTTGTGGACAGGATCTCTCAGAGCATGAATGAAAGTCCCAAGCTGCTGAAAAGTACAGTCTTCAACATAAGTTGAGTCATGAAGTTTGGAAGAATCTCTTAGCTCTGGAACTGGTGACAAAAGCACACCCTGAAAAGTAGTAAAATTGATTGCTTAAAACTGCTGGAAGAAAAGGATCTGAGCAAAGGACAGCTAAAATTGCCATTCTTAATGTACTAGTAAGTATTTTGAAAACAGCTATAAACATCTTTCCAATCTCTGCCTCAGATGTTTTACAGAAATCATAAATAACTAAATAAATAGGGCAGCACTAAATAGATCTTATTTAAACACTGTTTGTTCAGGGGCTTTACAGAATGAAAATGAAAGATTTAGCTCCAAAAGATACCTTCAGAGTTAAAATCAACCCATCATTGGAAGCTCTTACAACTAAACCCTTTCCAAGGCAGGACCTCCTTTCTTCTTACCTCTTCGAGGGGCCCCAGATGCTTGTTCAAAGGCTTGGATGGAGTGCTGACGCTATCCAAGGGAGTACTTGGCCGAGGCATTTGGTTGGACATTGTCAGGGATGGAGCTGGCAGCCCGGGAATAAAAACCTTCCCCACCTTTTTGTTAAGAATATATAGGAAAATAAACAGTTGGTTTTCATGCCTGTGCTTCCACGAGCTTGTTTACACATACAGACTTTATCAGATTTTAAAATCTTAAAGGAAAAGTTTTAAGAAAAGTGGGTATGTACTTCAACTACAGTCTCCGAAAAGATTAAAGATTACTTCATGTAATTACTTTCTTCAGATGATGACATGCTGAAAAAGCTACCATATATGGTCAGTATTGTACATTATTGCTACAGGTCTACTCCCACTGAAAGTTCTAGCAGGGCTTCACTGAGAAAGCTCTACTTTCAGAAAGTATACTTTTTTTTAATATACATACATATATATAGGTGTATATATACACACACACACAGGCAAACGAACAAATTGCAGTGTCCAAGGTTTCTGCATACGCAGAGAGAACATAGTGCATCTCTATGGAATTTAAGAAACAATTTTTATTTTTTTGGATGAATCATGCCCATCCTAATAACAGCCCGTTGTAAAGCGAAAATAATTTGACACCTAGAACTATCTGGCATGCTACAGAGAAGTCTGAAAGCTTTTGCTCAGGAACAATTCTTATTTTCCATATTCTTGAGGTTTTCTTTCTTTGAAAGCATTTTATTACTTTAGGGTTTCACTATCACTGAAATTAAGTTCAAGAGATTGTTAAGCTGTACCACAGGGTGCCATTGATTCTTCAGAACTACCTTTCCAGCACTGCACATAAAGTACACTCAGTACGTGAGCACAGCCACCTTCCCAAGCAAGTCCCAAGCGAGCAGCAGTCTACGGTAGCTTAAAACAATACCTTGTAAGGTATGATGCACATAAGATCCCTCTCTGTACAGCCCAGTTCGTAATCAAGATTCAAACATTTATTTTGGGATAGGAAAATTGTTACTTACCCGGACCACTCCAGAATAAAGCACGAGATTTCCACTGCCTTCCAGAACCAGCAGCGTATCAATGCCCTGTAAGAACCAAGCGGAATATTCAGCTTCTTGTATTTAGGTAAAGAGACAACAGCTGGACAACACAAGTGACAAAGCAGGGTACTCCACAATTAAAAGTCCATACAGAGGTATGTACCTGCACCGGAGCTGCATCCTTTGCTTGAATATTGGTAACAGAACCAAAGATCAGCTGTGACTTATCGTTGCTCTCTTGAAATTTTACACACCTAGAGATTTGAGAAAACAGGAAACATAAAAGGACTGTCCTATCTGTTGTTACAGAAAGAAGATAGAAAATTAAAACCGTGTTGCATGGTGCAGTTACTTTTATTGTGGTATACCCGATTGCTTCCTCCTTCCTTTGCTTGTTTTGCCCTGCTAGTCAACTTATTTTTACTCTACTAGCCTAATGAAAACCCCCAATGTACTTCTAAAGGGTAAAGATGAGGATAAATAAGAATACCATTCAAGTTACAGTGAATGTTCTCTTGCAACTTCAGGTTTTATTTAAATAGGCCAAATCATCTATGCCACCACAGTTAAAACCATGTCATACAAGAGCCAGTGACGTACCACACATTGTCATAACAGATCCCACTAGCTAGAGGAACAACTATGTTAAAACCCATACGTAGCTGGTAATTTCTAGGGTGCTCCCCTTTGTTCACCTGCCCCCAAGACAGGGATGCTCACCGCAGCTGGAGCTGGGATTCCACTAGAAAGCACAAAAACTTCTGCCCGCAAAGGTCAGTGGTAATAAACACTTTTGATGCTTGGGAATTCTTCTCTCTGTGAAAGAGACACGATGATTAGCACACTGGTCTACTATAAAAATTTTAGTGGAGGAAAACACAGTGTCCACAAGCTGTAGGGTCACACTGGACTTCAGTTAGCAGTGCACCGAGCTGCCAGAATGCACCAGTCTCAGTTTCAGTCATGACTCCTGAATTGGTTTTCCAGCACTCCAATTTTCACATTCCCCACCTTTCGGCATGCAGAGCACATGCTATTTGGCTCTGTTCTCCTGCTCAATCTTAGGTTTTATGCTGTGTTTTGCTCCTTTTGATGGTAAGACAGAAAGAGATACTCCCCCTAGAAGATCAAAAAACCCCCAAAGCAACGACCAGGTTAGAACCTACTTTGCTTTAGAGGTCTCATTAAACCATTCCCCAGCTCAGAGGGCTATCGATAACACAGCAGGTAAAACTGTTCCAAGCGCCCAATTCCCTTTTCAAGAGAGCTGCACACTTAGCAAGCATCAATTTTCCAAAAAGTTAGGAAGTGCAGGTCCACACATCTATCTTAAGGCAGCACCATTTGCAGAAAGCGTACACTAAAATAAGCTGTTCTTTATCCCCCCCGCCGCAAATGGAAGTCCAGAACTTCTCGCATCCCCACACAGGCACCTTACCTCATGTTTGTGACTGTTTCTGTCCACAGGTGATCTATACACAGCTCAGGAACAATTGGTTCCGTTTCTGGTATAAGGAAGGAATCACTGGAAGTGCTGTTTGGAGAATGGGTAATGTTGTGCCTCTTCGGTGACTGAGCGTTACTTGAAAAGTTGAACCTCTGCACTCCTGAGAAAGAATGCACTCCCAGGGCAGGCGAATGAGAGCGGCTGCAAGCAAAGACATAAGACGCTACTGGAGAGAGGATTAACAAAGTCAGGTACAGAATCCCTGTTAAGCCAGGGAGCTCATACACTGGTAGAGACTTTAAAAAACAACACAAAACCAAAACCACTCTAAACCAGTACTAGTCAAGATTAGCTTCCTCTAGCAATACACCCTAGCACAGGAAAAACATTTCTCTAGTCTCCAGTCACCTCTGTCAGAACCTAATACATGAGATTTCAAAAGTAAGCAAACCAACATTTTAAGTTGCATGGACCATTCCACCAAAAATCTCTTCCAACCTATTCCCTCTAAATATGGCTTTCTTTAGAAAAGCTAACTGAAAACACTCTGGGGACTCAAAAGACCTGCAGACAATCCCTGACTCCACTACAGACCGGTTGTGTGATGACCAAACAGCCTCTTTGGCTCCTGCACACCAATCACCCTCTTGCGCTATAGGGATAATAGCACACCAAGTGTCACAGGGCATTCCAAAAGTGCTTGCAGATGCTGTAACAGAGGAGGCACCTGCACCTTAGATGGACAGACTTGTAACAGTGGAGAGACAGACAGCAGTTCCAGATGCGCATCCTATCCCATAGCTCGTATTCTTTGGTATCGTCTGTCTACGCATCATGTTCAGCGCCCACCTCAAAGCAGCCATGTTGGAGATCGATGGCGAGCGGGACTGCATGCTGGGCGATGACACCGATCTGCTCTGGCTGTGGATAGACGAGTAGTTCTGGAAAGGGGAGCCCACAGGAGAGTCTCCTTTTGAGAGGCTTCTGAGATGAGCGGTCAAAGAGCTGCTAGTGGCCACGTGCTGCGGGGTGCCCATCTGCTCCGAGAACTTCAGCACCGTGCTCTGCTCCTGGGAGAGAAAACAAGAGCTGGCTATGCACAAACAGCACATGGGCAATAACAGTCAGGAAGACGTTCAATAGCTTGTTTCGTCAGTTAGGTGTTAAAAATTTATGCCTAGGTAGGTCCTCAGCCTAAGAAGCTATTCCTACCAACCATGCTCTCTCATTCCCAGTCACAGAAATTACTCCTACGGTTTTCAGGGCACTGAGTTGTATGTCACTTTTTTTACAGAACACAACAGTTGAAACAGTCAAAATCTTCTACTGTAACGTAAGTAATATCATGAAAAAGCACAGTATACTTTGTGACTGTCACCATCATGTGATCTCCCTGACTGTGGTACAGGCAAATACATGAAAAAGACTATTAAAAAAAAATAAAACCACCCCCCACACACACACCTTACTCTCTTATAAATAAAATAAATCACAAATACCATGCATTTCCAACACACACAGCTGTAAGGGCATGTAAACACACACAAAGATTTTTTAATAACAATATTTAGTCAACAATGAATTTGTACCTCTGGCTTTACTCTTCGAAGAGTCCAAACAGTATGTAAACTCTGCACAGTATCATAGGTCATCACAATGGAGGGTTCAGCATTGAGAAACACGATCCTCAAGGTGTAATCGGCAACATACTGCACTCTAGCAGAACCAAACACACCTGCTAAGGAAGCAGTTAACTTCGGTTAAGGCAAAAAAGATCATTTCTACAGCAGTGTTAGCAGTTACAGGGTTATCATTTTTCATACCCTCTTTCTTCACAATCTGGGTTTCTTTTCTGAACAGTTTCCCAGTTAATGAAGCAGCTAAAACACCCCACTTCTGAACTCTTGGAAGAGTGATTATTTGCAAATTTTGTAATACAGAAAACAATCAAGCGACACATTCAGCATCTGATACAGTACTGACAGACTCTAAGTGATACATCTAAAGACGTAAACTTACCTCCAGACTTACAGACAAGAGGTGTTATCTCATCTAATGGGTGTAGCATGCTGAACATAGTAGGCAAAGGTTCTCTAGAAAGAAACCAAACAAAGCATGTTCAAAACCCAAATGCTAACAAGCATAAGTGTTCTCTCTTGTAGCTGGTACATGTGCCGCGATCCCAAAACAGCTCCTCAGACCTTAACAAATCAGAGCCTGAAATCTAAGAGTAGAGGCGTCTATTCCGTTCACAGAAGCTTGTTGGATTAACTGAGTAGAGTCAGACAGGGCTGGTGTATCAAACAGGACGATCACGTCTCGTTTTACGTCCCAGAGCACTTGAGAACGACCCCACCTGGTGGCCACACGACAGACTTTGGCTGGCCCGAGTGAACAGAGCTGGCACCAGCTGAGTTAGGAGGAGGAACAGGAAGAGATGAAAGCCCTTAACCCAGACTCAGCTTAAGAGTTTAAATTCCACAGCTCCCAGGCCCCAGACAAGCAGACAGACATCAGGCCATTTGTATCCATCACAGAGCAGCAATCAAGCCACCCCTCTGTGGTAGCAGTAGCAAAAGGAAGGATTTTCACAGAAGGCCAGCTTGAGTAGTCAATCACGATTTTTGTAGCATACTGTCTTGAACGTTTCCAGGACCTCTATTTCTAACCCCAACTCTTCTGAGGACTAGAGAATCACAAGCGCCTGAAATGGACACATAAAGCCCAAGAGAGAGCGAGTGGCTGTATTAAAGCTGCTCATCAGCACACTATCCAAGTCCTTACTCTGCTTCTCAGCTGTATGCCCAGCCACAGAGCACAGGGTCTACGATCCTCACCAAACAGGTAACAGGATACTCCATACATTTAAAGCATCCCACAGCTGAGAAAAAAATGTCTCCATGACAATCCCTCAGTGGATCTCCCCGTTGCCCATCACAGCCTGGAACAAATTCCCAGAACAAACCTTAATGAAATCAGGCTAGTAACACCCGTATCATGCCTCCCATAGCCCAATCCCAGGATCACCACTCCCAACTAGTTCTTAACACAGTATGGGAGGAATATCAGTACTCAGCCCCTTCCCGCTATTTCCTGATGTTTCACCTGATTTCACCTGTCCCTGTCACAAACACAACGATCCTTTCATTATTGCTCTTCAACTCTTGCACTCCTGTACTAGATTAGCAAACAGTCTATAAGCAAACAATGAAAGCCGCTCATTATATACCTGGGTGGACTCGGAGGTACTTCATGTGAAGAACTGCTGCGCTCAAATAACAAACCATATTTTGTTGGCCAGACGTTTGCAACCTATAAAAAATTACAAATAGATTTATGACCAAAAAAATAATCAAGTACTTACTATATTAATTATGTTTCATGTTTGAGTAGCTCGTTACAGCAAAATAAGATGCTTAGGCCTTTTCTTGAGAGAAGGGCAATATAAATCAGAGCAGGTTCTCAGGCTACGAAGCGGTCATACCCGTAATTTCCCACATCGTATAACCAGCTGCCACTGCTTACAGAAGTGGGGCCCTAACCGCACCGCTCCACTTCCATCAGCCTTTTTGCTTTCGCCCGCAGAGCGAACGACTCAGGCAGCCACTGCCAGCAGCGCCTCGCGCGCACCTCCCCACCCCAACGTAGCGTGCAACCAGGTAACAAGCCCATTTGCGGACAAAAAAAAAGGACAGCACTTACCTGAAAAGGCAAAGCAGCAATGTAATCCTTTCCCTCTATGCTATGCACATTTATACAGGAATTCTGCAATATGCAGATACATTTCTCTACGATTTCATCACTGCCTGAAGCAATGGGAAAGACAAAAAAAAAACACCCCACAGTCAAGTTTCTCTCTTTCCTTAGACATCATCTATACACAATACATAAACTTGAGGTGGGGGTGGCTGTGTTAACAAAGGAAGCCTCGATGACTAAACTTATGACGCCAAGAGAGCTGAACTCGAAACGATTGCTTGGCATTGCAGTAAGCGGGAAACTTACCATCAGCTTTTTCAGATTTTTCCTGGGGTATAGTGAAGTCACACCATAGGGCCTAAAACCAAATACAGCATAATTAGTTGTGAAGAATGAGCTGATGTTACTGCACGACCTTACCTTTCCGTATTTCCCAAAACAAGCCCGCCTCAGAACGCTGTTTGAAAACGGTCAGCGGGTAGTTTTTAAGCTAAAGTGCGTTCATTCAGGCACCGCCCTTCCCCGTTTTCATACCTGCAGAACAGGGCTGTCGACAGTGAAAGCCTTATAAACGGTAGACGCTTGGTTTTTGCTTCCTTTGCTCCAGATGACCATATTGCTGGCCACATACAGCTCTTCATCGTAGTCCACTTCTTCCCCGACATCACTGACGCCTCTCCTCAACTGCCAACTTTCCTGAAAACCAAGATTTTTTAAATTTTTTTTTAAGGGAAAGTTACAAGACCTGCCGGCGCGGTCACAGCAGCCGGTCACCGCTCAGCACTCACGCTTGGGCCAGTTTATTTAGGAATTCAGCGAGCCAGGCCAAGGCCCCCGCGCCCTCGTACCCGCTGCCGCTCGTGGATCGTCACCTCCCGCAGGGACCCCACCAGGCCGGCCGCCCCGTCGGACGAGCAGAGCTCGGAGGCGGGCTGCAGCCGCCGCAGCTGGAGGGTGAGGGCGCTGGGGTGGCGCCGGCAGTGCTCGCGGCCCCGGGGGACGAACTCCTGCAGGTCTCCGGCCGCAATCATCGTCGCCCTCTCGTCAGAGTGGTCCGACATGGGGGCCCGATATCCTCATTATTTCTGGGACGGACGCACACCCGCCNGGACGCCGGGAGGGAAATGGCGGCGGGCGGGCTGAGGGCGCTTGGCGGCGTCTCCGGAGGGAAATGCTGCTGGTTTAGGGCGCTGCGGTCACACTGATCTTTAAAACAGAATCGCTGGGCTGTGGGTGCGCTCTGGCGGCCCGGGGTCGCCCCCCTGCGCCCCGGCAGCAAAGTACTTTGCGTACTGCTGCCCCCATAGCCCCTGCAGGCCTGTTCCTTCCACAGAATCACAGAATNTGCCCACACTCCTGTTCATGCAGCCCAGGACACCGCTGCCCTTCTTGGCCCCGAGGGCCCAGTGCTGGCTCAGGGGCACTGGCTGCCCACCAGCACTGCCAGGGCCTTCTCAGCAGAGCCGCTTCCCAGCAGGGCAGCCCCAGCCTGTGCTGGTGCCTGGGGCTGTTCCTCCCCAGGGGCAGCACCTTGCACTTGCTTTTAGCGAATTTCATCAGGTTTCCCACCTCCCAAGGCAGCCTTCCTCATAAACTTGGGCTTACCTCACCCCTCACTAACCGAATGGTTGCTCTGTGCCCCTTCTCTTCTGGCTGTAGCTGGCAAAGAGCAAAGGATTGTCAGGTAAATCTCTGAGGCCGCCCCCCCTCCCTTACACCAGACCTGTATTTCTGCAGTTAAATACTGTACCAGCTTCTACACTGATGCTTCAACATATTTTTGCTTTAAGGAGCAAAAGTTCACGCAACATGGAATTCGTTTACCTCTAC
Source organism: Anhinga rufa (assembly GCA_013400875.1). Lineage (NCBI taxonomy): Eukaryota > Metazoa > Chordata > Aves > Suliformes > Anhingidae > Anhinga > Anhinga rufa. Next base: position 20,950 of record VZTV01067332.1, read on the forward strand.
GGTTCGAGCAGTACGTATGAGCAGCTACTTTCCATGGTGCTTAGGTAGCGGAAAACATGTATGTTAGACCATTTCTTAGGACTGGCAGTGCCTCCGGACCCCTGTCGCTCTGCAGTCGCCCACAGGCGTGTTGTACAACCCTCTCCACAAATTTTCAGGTGCTCGTGTGATACGGATTAGCGTAACTCACTGGAAGTCTGGGCTCCGCTGACTTACAGCAGCTAAAAACCCAGCTCCTGATGCATCAGTGGCCAGTGCCCAAGGTGGCTGTGCTCCTGTCCGGAGTGCAGAGAGGTTGTACGGATCCGCCGTCCCACTGAATGGGTGCAGGGACAGCCCACCACCCTTGTAAAGGCTAAGGCTGAGGGTGCCAAAACCTTCGCAGCTGCATCTCTGACTACCAGCACTAGGTGTCAGGCAGTTCGCCTGGCTTTTATGATGAGAACCACCAGATTTTGCCAAAGGAACGATGCCTTGATGTGCATTTCTGTATAATCAAACGTGCATTTCTGTATAATCATATGTCACCTGTGTGTAATCCCGCCCGCCATTTGGGTTCCAGCATCTGCTGTTCTGCCTTGGTCGTGGTGTCACACCAAAATGTGCAGAATTAGTGCTCTGGGATGTACTCAGCTGCCAAAATCTGGTGGGACAATCAGATTATTTTTATTCCTTTAAGAACGAGTTTCACCGATGAGATCAGCACCGGGCTGTTAATCTGCCCATCTTGCAGGCGCTGTAGCACACACAGGCATCTGTACCATGTGGACGTGCTGGCAGTAAGCAAGCTTATCCTGCGGTCTTTTCAACCATTCGTACATTGCAAAACGAGCTCTTTTCTTTACCTTTCACCTTTATAATTGCTCACCTAAACAAGAGGGTGTTGCTGGCTACAGATCGCAGCCACTTACTAGCTTTCAGCATAGCGCCGTTCCTGCAACAGTGTACTTTCTCCATTTATGCCCAAGGAGCATACCCGAAAGTGTCCCCCCCTTTTTATTTTTTTAATTAGCACCTGCGGTGTGAAGCATAAAAGGAGCCTGTGTTTGTCCGACAGGCAATAATCACAGAACAAAACCTGTATGAAGTACCCTGAAGGGAACTGGAAGGGTAGTACATTCTAACGAAGATTTTTTTTTTTCAAGATATTAGTTTCACAAGAGAAATCAAAGGAGGAGGGAGAAGCTGGTGAAAAACTGAAAACATATTTGAAACTGTGGTTCCAGCATGTGGTTTGGGGAACCCTTGGTTCAAGTCATGACAATAAGGGCTATCATTTTCTCAGAAATGAGAAGCAGCCTGCTGGGGAAAACCAGGTTTAGGAGAAGCAAGAATCCACTGAGCTGCAGAGTGCTTTCAAATCATACTGCAGCTTCTGGCAGGAAGACAACCAGCAGAAATGGCACTCTGGACCTACAGATCCAGCCAGGGACCAAACTTCCATATGGAGACAAATGGGGGTATTTACACAAACAAGACTCTGAAATACAAACAGCAATTTTGTGGGCGAGTAAGAATGCCCAGGGCTCATAACGAGGAAGGTTCAAGCCAGCATCCAACCTTTGGAGATGGCTTTCTGCTTTTGCGAAATAATTTACAGACCAGGAGAAATTGTCCTAGGAAGAAACAGCTGAGCCAAGGGACAGAATGTGCCTGGTAAGAGACATAGCACGTACCGTGCGCCCAAAGAAAGCAGCCCGAGAAAAAAAAGGCATTTTAGTAGCACCACAAAATGTTCCGTTTTGTCTGCAAGTTGTTTGTGGGCTCTGTCCTGTGACCGGGGTATAACACCTAACACAAACAGGCCATCTGCCTTGAGCTATAAACATGTTGCCAAAAGAGTTTGGTATTTAAAAGAAGAGGAGCCCCTGCAAATAGAAATAAAAATGGACACAAAGAGGAGGCAGAAATAAAACAAAGAAGAGGTTTAGCAAAATGAAAATAAAAATACAGAAATAGGAAAGGGGAAAAAAAGATCTCAGCAGATAACAGCCCAAACCCCGACTGCTGAGTGCCGTTTCTGCTAAACGGTCCAATTTCACAAGTATTACATTGCCTCCAAAGTCCCCGAATAGTCTTGCGAAGTAAACGGTGTTGATGTTGTGAAGTGAAACTGCAAAAAACCTAAAGGGTCAAGTTCAAGCTTTAGCCTGGCATCGCGACACCCTGGGGTGCCCCTGAGAGCACCTAAAGCACTCACTGGGATCCTGAGAATCTGGGAATACCTGTGGAGCCTGCTGATGTTATCGGAAGGGATTATAACATCTCACGCAGGCAGGAGAAGCCCACGGTGATAAGGATAGGCATCTTTGTGCTCAGGAGCAGGACTCTGCGTGCACGCGTATACAAATACAGCAGGAAAACATGGACTCAGAGGGCAGCGGCCCCTCCTCGGAGCGATGGCGTGGGCGATGGATCCGATAAACTTTGCGCTGGAGAGCCACGGGCTGAAAGTGTGGCTCAGACACGGCCACCAGTACCTGTGCAGCTACCTGCGCTCTGCTCTGCTCTCCTCTCCTCCTTCGGAAGGGTTCCGGTGGGTTCTCCCCGCAGCGTGGTCTGTGCTGCACTACAGCACCTGGAGAGCTGCGAGCATGACTGGTTTAGCTGGTTCAGGGTCGGATCCTGGTGCTCAGACAGAGGAGACAGGCAGTTGTTTCCGATTAAAGGTTCTCCCTTCGTTTCATTCCTCCTTCTTTTGACATCAGTTGGGTGTTTTTTCCCTCTCCCGCTGCCCTGTGGTATTTCTAGGGCCGAACGCTGGCTGATGCCCAGCCCCAGGCAGCGAGAACAGGAGGCGCTGTTTGGGGAGACCTTGCGAGTCCGGCCACACATGTACTTTGTGACCAAAAAACACGAGCCGTTTATGCGCAGACCCCAGCGACTGCCGAGTTTGGGCTCTGAGGTGTAGAAATACGTAACCTGCTCAGAGGAAGGCCGTCGAGGCTGCTCCCGAGCCTGTATTCCAGGACGGCAGTATGCCAGCCAAGGTGGAAGCTGCACGTCACCAGCCCCAGAGCAGCCACTGTGGTCAGACAGTCTCCTGCCAGCTGTTTTCAGACCTTTCCTATCGCAAACCTGGCCTGAGAGTTTCTCCTCTGGTTTCTCCTCTCCCTGTTTCTTCCTCCCCCTCCGGGCACCCGCCCCTTCCTCATGTCAAGCTGTGCTCAGATGAACTGCAATCAAACCCTGTTGAGCTGGAGGCTAGTTTACACCAGCACTGACCAGAAATCAGCCTACTGTAAAGAAATGACCCAAATTAGGGGATTTGAGAGAGCTGCTTAAAACCTCTTTATGTGCCCACTCTTTATTTTTCTCCCTCCTCTTTCGTAGAAATGGCTCCCGCTTCCTCGCCCCTTGTTAGTGGGGCAATCATATGTCCTCATCCCGATGCGAGGGGCTGTTCCCACCCTGCAGCCCACAAAATCCAAAGGCCTTTCCATTGCTTTGTTCCCAAAAATCGCAAAGCCAGCAGCGGCGGGGAACATAGCCAGACGTAAGTGCACCCGTGCGGCAAAGGCTGACCGCAAATGATAGCCTCATATGGAGAGCCAGCCTGGAAAGACAGAGGGACAAATGCCTGTCTCCCGGTCTCCTCCTACTCCCCGGGTGACGCTGGATGCACGGGGAACACACCCAAAATCTGGAGAAAAAGCGATGCTGCTGGAGCTGCGCGGAAGGCGCTGGCTCTTGGGCACCGCTGAAGATGCTCAGTCTTCTCGCAGCAGCTTTAGTACATTTTTCTTCTCCCCTGTAATCTGGGCCTCTAGCGACACGCGCCCTTCCTCAGCTGCTGATCACTTCAAGATGTGAGAAGCTGGTCTGGAGCGAAAGAGGCGGCGAGGGGGGAAATTCAGCCTCCCTCACCAGGACCTGAGAATATACAGTGAATAGGCGGCTTTGCAAGTCAAAGAAGTCTGGGAGTGATTTGTTCTTTTTTCACTGAAATTAAGACCTTCTTTCTTCCCAATTGGAGAGAAAAATTCCAGCTGGATTTCGCACGGTTCTTTTCTAACAGCCTGAGAAACGCACTGCCCTTCCCAGCTCTCGTTATAAATTATACACAAACAGAAACGAGCAGCTTCAACACGGAGCTGTCTCCTTGCCCCATCTCCGTTTCCACGGCACGCTGGTGCTTACCGAGTGCTAACCGGGCAAAACTTACAGCCCTTTTCCTAACTTCAAGGCTTGGGGCAGACTATGGCAGGCTGCTGGGAAAATAGTTACGCTTGTGTCAGAGTTCCAGAGAATTTTATGTGCGGGGAGCAGGATGGTTGCAGCAGAGAAATACACTGAGTCACGTCAAGTTGCACTGGCTGCCGGTTCCTCTAATCCCAGCCCCTTCCCATTTGTGGTGGGGGAAACGCTGATGGCGTCAATACGGCTTGGTCTCAAACCTCTTCAAGCACGGCCAGCCTTCGGGACAGGCTCTGAACACCCAGAGACTCCTTGGTTCCCCCCCCCGTGCCATCGGGAGACGTGCTCTGTTTCACACTGAACAGCTCGTGTTGCACATGGGTCTCGCATGGCTTGCAACGGCTCGTGTCGCACATGGGTCTTGCGTGTCGCACATGGTCTTGCATGGCTTGCAACGGCTCGTGTCGCACATGGGTCTTGTGTGTCGCACATGGGTCTTACATGGCTTGCAACGGCTCGTGTCGCACATGGGTCTTGCATGTCGCACATGGGTCTTGTGTGTCGCACATGGGTCTTACATGGCTTGCAACGGCTCATGTCGCACATGGGTCTTG
>VZTV01067332.1:26506-48201 GCA_013400875.1 Anhinga rufa
CATGTGCAGCGGGGCGGCGGGCGGCGGGCGGCCGCGGGGGGGGCGGCGAGGGGCGCTCGCTGTACCCGCGGGTGCCGCGCCGGCCCGCCGTGCCAGCGGACGGCGCGTTGCGGGGTGCCCCCCGCACCCCTGTGCTCGCCGCGCCTCCAGCCCTCAGCCAAAAGAAGCTTAAAATCCTGCTTGGAGCGGGGGGGGCTCAGCGGCGATTGCAGCGCGGGTTTCCAGCAGCAGCGCATCCCTGCCAGCCCCAGGGAAAGCGGGGTTTGGCCGCCCTGGGACGCAGCTCTACATCGCTTCGCTGCGTGATGTGCCTCTGCTTGCCGGGGATGTCGCGACAGGCAGGGACCAAAAGCTGCGACGCCTCGGCCAGTGTAGGATCTACCCAGTTAGCCGTGAGCCAGCTGCGTGCCGGTGCTGGGAGGAATGGCCGGGAACCACCGCGGTGCCGTCGGTCTGCTGCTGGCCTTTCAGCTCCCCCTGCTTAGCTACCTGCAAGAAGACATGTAAAGAGGCAAAAGTAGGTTTTGGACTTAAACTGTGCCGTTTGGTCGCGGGCTGCGAGCTGCTGGGGGTTTGTAGCCCGTGCTCGGGGATGCTGGAGGTCAGGGTCCCGGGGATGCTGGCGGGTCCCGGAGTCGGCGTGCCGATGGGGTTTAGCAGGGAAGGCAGGCATGCGAGTGTTTGCTTTGGGCAGGGTGGGGTGAAAAGTCTTGACCCCCGTAACAGCGGGAATCCACAGCGAGGGGAATTCGCTGTGGCTGTAGCCGGGAATCCTGGGCTGGTTTATACAAAAGGTGTTCGAACCCAGAGAGCCTCTGAAAGTCAGGTGTGGTCCTGGGGGGGAATTCACTCCTGGCAGCTCCGAGCGTCCCGCCGGCAAGGGCTCCGGTTCCTCCTGCCCTGTCTGGGTGCAAAGATGCGCTCAACAAGTGCCTGAGCAGAAAGCTGTTGTCAGCAGGTGAATGACTTCCAGTAATGGGAAATCCAGGGCTAGGGATGGAGGCAGATTTTTGGCAGACCTGGGTGTTTTCTAATACCTTCCCTTACTGGGACTGCAGCGGGACGACTTGCTGTTTCAGTCGTGGGGTGTGCTTTTTGTTTTCATCCGTAATGAAGTATCTTGCCTCGAATAGCAGGCAAGACTTTATCGTTAAAACTCCGCTCTCCAGGCGAGTGGCGGAGAAGGCATGCGGGACCTGCCAGGCTGCGCGGCAGGACCTGTCTTTGCTAGCGCTTCAGTTGTGCTGCGACCCCAGGTGTTTCGAGAGAGCAGCGCTGTGCTTGCGAGTGGATTTGTCTCCATGTCAGCTTTTCCCTCCGGCCAAGCTGCGGTAAGCCAGGGGAGCTGCTCCAGCATGGCAGGCACCCACGCAGGCACGGCTCCTCGGCTCTAGCGTGGGCTTTTAGAGCCAGCCTAAGCAAATTGCTCTGGACGCAGGCAGGGGGTGTCCAGCCACGCGGGGCAAATCCCTTCGAAGCCCCCATGAAGATATCCCCATCCCATGGAAGGGGTACCCAAAGGCAGCGCTACACAGGAGAAATTCCTGTTGTCACATGAGTCAGAGAGGAAAGTATCTCGTTCCTGGGCTAGCAAGCACCTCTTTCCACTTAATCGGTACAGAAAACCAGGCTAAGATCACCTTTGCTCTTTGCCTTTAAACCTGAAGCGGCCACGGGGAGCAGAAATCATCCCAGAGCGGGCAGAGTGCCCGCCAAGGGCAGGGACCACCGGCACTCATCCGCGTCCTCCCCGGCCAGGGGTCCCCACCGGGGCAGCTCCTCCGGCCAGAGCTGAAGAGCTTCAAAGCGCAGCATGAAAACAGCTGCTGGAGGTTGGATCGTGCCAGGCAGCGAGTGGCTCTGGCTGGAGTAACCTCTGGGAAGAGCAGGGGAGGGAAGGGGATTTGGGGCCGCACGCCTGTTTGCATTTCGCACATCTCTTTGGAGCTGCCCGCTTGTTTGAGAGCTGGCGACCTGGCCCGCAGATAAATGGCAGCCGGCGGGGTTTTACAGCAGTCACATGGCCTTTGTTTGTGTTGGGATGGTGAAGCTTAGGAAGCAGGTTGGAAAAGCTTAGGGTGTTCTTTGTTTGGTTGGTTTTTTTTTCCTTCTAAAAGGGAAACCCATTGTTTTGTGCGAGAGCCAGGGAGAGCCGTGCGCTTTTCTCTGCACCACCAGCCCGGGCAGAACTTAAAAACCCTGCTCAAATTTCTGTCTAGAAGTAGCATTTCTGGAGGGTTAAAAATAGTGAGCAATTTAGCAAAGGAATAGATCCAGCCTCAAAATGAGGTTGTGTTTCTTGGCTCTCGGGAAAGCACACTAGGCTGATGCCCCATTACTCACAATAGTAATGACGTAGCTTTAAAAACTTGCCATTTGATGTTTGAGGATTAAGACCTGCCTCAAAACAAACTCAGCCGAACTCCGGGTAAGAAAAAAAAAGAAAAAAGGCTGTGCTTTCTACCTGCGGTATTATCTTTTAAATTGTGAATAGGCTTGTTGGTTGTTTTTTTTTTTGGAAGAGGCAAATGAATTTAACTGCAATTCCTGTCTGGCACGACGCATTTGCGTGCTGAAAGCAGCAAGGGAGATTTACCACTCCGCTTGGGATTTCTGTGTGCCTGTGAAAGCCTCGGCAAGCTCAAAACCAGTCTAGTAAAAGCATCTACTTGTGGTATATTCCCTAGATCTTATCTCTTTAAAAATATACGGTTTCGTTTGGGGGCGGAATCGCTTTATCTGGAGCTGCTCCTTGCCTTGTTTGCGGCTGGGGTGGGAAGTGTTGGGAAGGAGGGGGGAAACACTGTTACAGGACTGGGTCTGTTAAGTGATTTGTGGTGGGGACACGAAGCCCTCGGAAAGAGCTGGTAAGTAGCCTTCCCTTGGGAAAAATGTCTGGGAAAAGACCCTGGGACAGCAACACTAAACAGCAGCTGGCTCCTAAACGCTCTCTGAAGGCATTTCTTCCTCTGCCTGCCGCTCTGTTCCCGAGAAAAGCAGCTTGGTGGAGGTACTTAGGTTAGCAAAAGTGTTTGCGGCTAGCTCGGAAAAGCATCTCCCCCTTTCAGAGCATCTCACCCTGTCCTGGGAAGGGAGCTTTCAGTCTCCAGCAAAGAGCCTGAAATCAGAGGAATCCCCGCCGGGGACTCGTGCTCTGCCCCAGCTGAACGAGCATGAGATGAGGCCCCTGAAAGGGCTTTACCGGAGTAAAGTCCCAAATTCCTCCTGCTCAGGGATCTTTTTATATTCCAGTCCCAGGGGTGTGATGCAGCAGAAATAGCTCCTGCCTCCCCCCTGCTGAAAGAGAAGCGGCCGAGCACTTTCTTGAGCCCGGGCTGCTCCGGTTTGTTTTAAAAAGGTTTTTTTTTTGGAGGTGCTGCTTGTATATAGTCAGTCTTGGGGCAGCCCCCTGCTCCATGTTTCCTCCTCGGGGCTCTTATGAGACGTTTCCTAGAGATTCTGAATTTTTGAAGCATCTGTAAATGAACAGTCTTTAGTTATCAATGGAGGTGGTGGGGCTTTGCAGGGCTTTGGAAGGGAGCACTTGCTGGCTGGTGGTAGCAAAACTGAGGTGTTCTCTTGCAGGCGATGCGGACCAAAATCAGGATCCAAGATCGTACCTGTTGGCAGAGTCCCACCGCCCCAAGCGAAGCGTGGCCACCGTTGGTCCCTGGCCTCACCAGGGCACAGAGCAGCCCTGGGAGGAGCCCTCAGCCAGCTCCCTACGACAGATTAAGTTTAACCCCACGGTGCGACACATTGTGATTAATGAGCACAAGGATGTCATGTTTAATTGCTCCATCAAAGTACCTCAGCTGCTGTTCAGGCCAGACACCCTGGCCATTTCCTTGTGGAAGGACGGGAGGGAGCTGCACGTGCTGGACCGCATCGCCACCAGCCACTTCGAGATCCCCGATGAGGAGGAGGTGCTAATGACCTCCACCTTCAGGTAACTGGTGCCGTCCTTCCTGGAGGGATGCCCTGAGCGTTGGCTCCCAGGGCGAGATGGGAGGCTAGATCGCTAGCAGGAGCTTGGGACTGGGACTAGGATGGGCAGACACTCCCTAGCCCCCAAAGCCCGGTTTTGCAAGCCCATCTTCTGCTTGGTGTGTGCTGTGGGGTGGCTGGCACTGATTGAAACCTACCCCCAGCCTGGCAGTATTGCCGTGTCCTCCTGGGGAGCTGTGTGCGGGGCAAGGCTCCCCACCAGAGCCCTGACGCGGTCTCTCTTCTCTCTGGCAGCATCCTTGACACCCAGCGCTCAGATAACGGCTCCTACATCTGCAAACTCAACATCTCTGGCACGGAGGTGGTGTCAGATCCCATCTTGGTGCAGCTGGAAGGTGAGCTGGAGGAGGGCTAGGGTGGATGTGCTCCGGAGGTGTCGAGCATTGTGTCCTGGCTGAGTGAGAGCCCCGGGGATGGTGATGTGGGACCTGCGGGCTGTCCTCCAGCAATGGGGGTGCTGGGTGGGAAGGGGCTTGTTGCCGGAGCTGGGCACAGCCCCGGGCAGGACAGTTTGGGGTTGTTGATAGGGCCGTGTTTCCAAGCTCTCTGAATCTCTTGCTTCTCTGCTTGTGTCCGTGCAGGGCTCCCACACTTCATTCGTCAGCCTGAGAAGCTGAACGTCACCAAGAACAGTCCCTTCAACCTCACGTGCCAAGCCGTGGGCCCGCCAGAGCCTGTGGAGATCTACTGGTTTCGCAACAACGTCCAAGTCAACGAGAAGCCCCACATCTCCCCGTCAGTCCTGACTGTGCCAGGTGAGCCATGCAGCGTCCCTGCCACGGCCAGCTGGGACACTGCTGTGTGGCTGCCAGGAAGGGCAGGGTGGGAAGGTATCTTGTGCCGTCTCACAGCCTGTCCCCATGGCCTCACGCCTGCTCTTAGGCAGGGGCTGTGTTCCCGTGCGCCGTCACAAGGCCGTTGCAGCCTGCTTTGTCCTCGTGCGGCACTGTGCATCGCTGATGCTTGGCTGGAAAGCTCAGCACAGATAAATTTCCCAGGAGGTTTGGCATAAAACGCGGCTGTCAGATTGTATACAGTGGGACACGGGGGGTCCGGCTTTGCAAAAGAGGTACCACAGAGGTACCACTTTGCAAAAACAAGCCTGTTACTGCTCCATCCTCAGCGCTGGGAGCACGGCTCTGCCCAGCACCGTCTGTGCCGGTTGTTCGGCAGCCCTGGGGACCACTCCGCCAGGGATGATCTGGGGGCAGGAACCCCCGCCCGACCCCCTCTGGCTGCTGCCAGCAATTTCTTCCTCAGAAAAGGCAGGATGCTTTTTCCTAAGCAAGAAGCAGATTTTTCCTCTAACCCGTGGCCATGCCAAGAAGTACACTGCTGCTCGTATGGGCTGCTTTACCGGTGGTCCCCTCTTAATGTCTCTGGAAGACTTTGGGTTGGCCCCTGCAGCATGTCTCCATGCCAACCTGGTAGAGCACAGGGAGAAAAGTCCTTCATGGAACATAAAACCCATCACGGTTTTGTTGCAGAGGCAAAAGAGAGGAGGGATTTTTTGATTTGCTCACGAGGAGTGGGCCACTAGCTAATTAGCAGCCGGACTATAACTGACTTGTCTTGGCGTCCAAAGGCAGGCTTTAAAAGGCAGTGAAAGCCGGAAGAAGTGACTCATTCCTTTTGGATATTCTTGCATCCAGCTGGCACGTGCTAGGTCGGGTCATTTGAACAGTCCCCCTCCTGGCCCAGGAGCCCTGTCGTGCTGAGAGGCACCGCTGCTGCTGTGAGCAAACGCTCGGCGTGCCCAGCACACTGTGGCGAGCCCTTCGCTTTGCAGCAGCAGCAAGCAATGCACCCAGGAGGGATAGCCCTGCGCCTCCAGTAAAGTCCTTTGCATGAGACAAAAATCCGGAGTGCTGTTGCTGCCTAGGGTCATCTCACACAGACCATGCCAAGACCCAGTGGGAAACAAGCAGCCATCCATACTCGGGTATTTCCAGTGGCTCCCAAAACCAGCCGTTCTCCGTTATCAGCTGGGAGATTTGAGCAATCTTTGAAAAGCAATAGGTCATCTGATTCAAGCCGTGGTGGTGGTCTCTTCTGCTTTCTGCCTTTCCTTTTCTGAACGCAAAATAAATGCTTACTCAGGGGGGTTGCGCAACGGCGCTGTAGGAACGTACGGTCCTGCCTGCTGCGCCGCGTCTCGCGCTGACGGCACGCTCGTGCTCGCGGCGTGGAAGGTGGGTGAGCCGCATCGCGGGGGTCACTGCCGGGCACGCAGCGCAGAAATGCCACGAAGGGAGGCGATGAGTGCAGAATAAAAGGCCTTTTGTGTTGCATGGAAAAAAAAAAATAAAGCAACAGTGCAAGAAAGGAAGCCGCAAGGGCTTTCTGTGAGCAGCAGGTGGAGAATTGGTGTGATCTGGGTGTTTTGTGCAGATCCCGTGAACGGGTTTTCCCTCTGCAGGTCTTAATGAAACGGCGTTGTTCAGCTGCGAGGCTCACAACAGTAAAGGGCTGACCGCGTCCAACCCGGGGCAGGTCAACGTGAAAGGTAAGCGGCAACGTGATGCTTGCTTTACCTGCTGACTACACGCGGCCAAGCAGGAGCTGTCCTGATGTCCACCCTTCCCAGCGGTCATTCTACATGAGCCGAAGGAGATGTTTTTAGTACTCCCATACTTATTTTTCCTCATTTTAAACCTATATTTAAAATCAAGTGGGTTGCACGGTCACCCAGTGCAGTTGTCATCCCAGTGTCACAGCCATGGGAGGAAGCACCAAAAAGCACATTTGAAAGCAGAACTGTCAGCCCCAGAGCAGGTTTCGGAAGGGCTGTATCACTCTTTTCCTTCCTTCGCAACTGGGGCGGTGCTCACAATTTTCCATAGGAAATGGTGGAAATTCTCAACATTCCTGACCAGAGCCACTCCAGCAATGTGAGGAGGGTGTTCTCCAAAATATGTCATTGCCTCTAAGGGGCCCAGAGAGCTCACAAATATAGAACATGGTCAAAATAGTCCTGCAAATGACTTTTTTCTGCTTCCCTGTCCAGTGGTCCAGAACACGCACGGCACACTGATAGAGGGTGCCGCTGTGGCTGTAGCCGGGGCAGTTCTGAGTCGGTCTGAGCTCCAGGAGCTGCCTGGGGGAAGCCAGACATGCCACGTTTGTGCTCAGGCCTCCGGCTGACTGCCCTTGGCTTTTCCCTGCAGGAATACCGTCTGCACCCGCCAGCGTGCACGTCCTCAACCGAACGGCCCACAGTATCGTGATATCCTGGGTGCCGGGCTTTGACGCGTTCTCTGCCTTGAACAGCTGCAGTGTCCAGGTAAGCATCCATAACCCCCCTTTGCCCCTGCAACCTCCGCTCGCATGGATGCTCCGAGGCAGGTGGAAATCAGTGTTGTCTGGCGTGAACCGCATGGATTCAACCAGACTGTTGGTTTGGGCAAACTGAGTTGGACTTCCCCGGCGGCTTTGAAAGGGGAAGCTGGCACACTGTCCCACCCGCACCCTGCGGGCCGGATGGCTGGGGCATGATGATGAGGAGTCAAAGTTGAGCAGTAAGCAGAGTTCCCAGGCGCCGGGACCCGGGGCAGCCGGAGCACCGCTGAGGTGGACGGGAGGCTTGGAAGGAGCTGCTGGAGGCTAGCTTGGTGGTGTCTGCTCACAAAGAGCGGCTTTGCTCTGCCCGCTGCGAGGGGGCAAAGTCAGCGGAAGGAGTCCCGCGGAGAAGCCGATGCAGGGAGCGTGAAGCAGGCCTTTGTCCCGGGAGTGGTGTGGTTGAGTGGAGGCAGGAACGAGGGGCGATGGGAACAGGTTTGCTGCCTGCCTGGAATAGCCCATCGGGACTCGTGCCTGTGAAGCGTGCAGGAGTGAGCTATGGGAATCTCTCCCCTCAGGCGAGACAGTCAGGTCGTCATGTCTCTTCATGGAGAGATGCCCAGAGCTCCTTCGAGTAGCTCTTTGGGAGACTTTGCAAGCCTTGCGTTGCTGCAGGCACATGCTTGTCCCTACTTTTACCTCCTGGTCAAACACTTCCCAACCAAGCAGCCTTCCTGCTGGGGTTTGGGGGTGGAGGTTTCTCTCGACTCTCCACTCCTTGCAAGTCCTGGGAAGGAGCTGAGGGGTTGCCTGTCTCCTGGACAAGTCAGGGAGTGCCACCTCCACGGGTACAGCCCTGCAAGTAGTTTCCACCTGCGCTATCTGTTTGACGCTGCTGGGTTCCACAGTTCAAGCCCATTGCTTGCTCTCTTGTGGATATGTTTTTTATACTGGCTAATCTATACTCCGATAGACTGAGATAACACGTGGAGAGAGGCGATGGTCGAAGCCAGGTAAAAGTGAAAGGAGTTACAGGGAGGAAAGGTACCAGAGCTAATATTAGCGCCGTGACCACTGCTGCCTTCCAGCTGGAGCTTGGGAAGTGGGGTGGAAAGCCAAGGAATTTCCTATGACTTAACTTTCATGGTCTGTCATAGGAAATAGCCTTTCAAATTTGAAAACAAACATGATTTCTGGCAAAAACACAGCTGTGACTAAGCCTTTTTGCTCCTGTCCCCTTTGACAATTCCCTCGCTTGGGTAGCGTGGCCCACCGACCAAGCGACTCATTTCTGAGCACGCTGGTGCTTAAAAGGGAAGCTGTTGCTGTCACACCTGCCAAGTTCAAACTGTTTAAGTTTGCAAAAAGCCTGATTTTTTAAAAAATACATCAATTTGATGGAGTCTCTCCAGAAGACAAGTCGAGGATCGAGACGGCTGAGCTGGGCTCGATGCTCAGGAGGACAGCCAGTCCCAGTGGTGCTTTCAGGAGCGGCTTGCACGTTCACCTGATCCCTGCTCGCCTTCCTCAGAGCATGTAGTGACGGCTTGGGAACCTTCTCAGCTTTAGGAGGCTGAAGGCTATCCTCTTTCATTTTGGCTGGAAAATACTGCTGGTGTTGATGCTGAGACCATCCTGAGTATCCTGGGCTACCCAGGGTGGGTACTCTTGTTGCTTAGGCAGAAGGGCAGGTCTCCTGCAACCCCAAAACCTCTCATGGGGGCTTTTGAGAGGACTGTATGACTTTCTGCTTGTGGCTCATGCTGAAACACGTCCTGTGGGTTGTCTTCCGAGTTAACTGTCTCGCTTGCACTGGCATCCCTCGTTCTTGCTCTTCCCTCTTTCCTCCCACTGTCCCGGCCCAGGCCACTCTCATGGTGCTTCCCATGAAATGAGATGCTTTCCAGAGAGCTGCAGGGGCTGTGGGGGCAGCTACATGGGTGCTCAACAGCCAGCCCTTTGGGGAGGGAGCAATTTCTCTTATGTGTAAAAAGCGTGGCTTGTTTTTAGTCCGTTGAATTCATCCATGCTGCTAAACGTAGTCTGACGAGGTCTGTGATTAGTCCCGCAACGTCTGCTGGTGATAAGTCCTGTGGTCTAATGGTGTGTGGCATGAAAAAGAACGTTGTTTGTTTGGGACTCGCTGCCTGGTGATGTTATTGGGTTCTCCTTTTGCTCCATGCCACCAGAACGAGCAAATCATCCCTCCCTCCTCCTTTCTGCAGCGGTGGCGAGTTCACACATCTCTGCCATGTCCCCGCTGCAAGTCTTTCTTCTCCGCGTGTGTTGGAGCCCTCGCCCCGGGCCCCGCCAATGGCCTGCCGTCAGCTTTCCACTCGGCAGCGACAAGCCAGCATGCAGGAACAAGGTCCTGCCGGTGTTTGGATGGGAGGCAGGGCTCTGGATCCTGTTTACAGATGTAGAATTCCTGCCGCACGTCTCACCCTGCAGGTTGTTGCTGACTAATCCCTGTTTGTGAACTGATTTTTTAATTAAGGTCAAAGAAGCTGTTCCACGAAGCAACGTCTCGCTTCTGCTCTTCAACACCTCGGTGCCTCCCCATGTGTATCACATCCAGCAGCTGGGGCCCATGGCGGACTATAACATTCGCGTTTCCTGCAGGAATGAGGTCGGCTGGTCGGCGTTTAGCCCCTGGATAACTGCCAGCACCACCGAGGGAGGTAGGAAATGAGTAGCAAAGACCAAGAAGGGTTTCCCTGCCACGTTTGCGCAGCCGTGCTTTGTGCAGGACTCTCTGGACGAGATGCTAGTCCAGAGCCACGGTTGCTTACGGGGTAGGACATCTTGACTCTGTCGATTGGGGAAAGGAAATTTACCCACGGGTGGTCACCTGCTGGAAATATTAAAGGCTGTAGGAAATACTGTGCGCTTTCTGGTTGAGCTACGGCTCATTTTCCATCAGCCTACCGTGTCCCCGCACCCATCCACCGGGCTCCCCTCACCTTCTCTCTCTTGGATTCCTGCAGCTCCAACCACCCCGCCGCTGAACGTCACAGTGTCATTCAATGAATCCAGCTCCTCCCTGGAGATCCGATGGGTGAAGCCACCCCTGGGGAGAGTCCACGGGGAACTGCAGGGCTATCACATCTGGTACAGGTGGCAGAACTCCAAGGGGTTGGTAAGTCACCGGGGAAATGGGGAAGAATGGCTAAAACCTAGAAAGAATACTGGAAGGCATCATGCCGGGCTGTCCAGTTTGGTACTGGTGCTTCGTATATTCTTTCTGAGCTTATTTGCCTGCTGTCTTGTGCTTTTATCTGAGCTTTTTTAATACAAGTGGTCTCTCTCGCATGTGTTTATGTAATTCATGGTAATGCCCTAAGTCAATAATATATCGGAAGAAGCCGTTCTGCTTGAAGGAGGCAAGAGGCTTGCTACCATTACTCCTAGTCTCTGAAACAGAAGTGAGATGCTCTTCCCGGCATTGACAATCTTTGGTACGGCCTTAGGAGTGGCAGTGAAGGTTTGGCAGCACCTCTTGGCACTTTCAGCAACGCAGTCGATCCTAAGGTGTTTGGGAGAATTTATTCCCTGGGTTTTGAGTCATTCCTTACTCAGATGGGATTTATCCCGTGCGTTAACTCATCTGCAAACCCACGGCACAGAGTTTCATAGCTCAGGGAACGTTTTTGGGGCCAGGGGCTTGTCCATGAGCGTATGAAGCCATCTGACACAACCTTGCCTGCCTTTCCCAGGATTTGGGAAGTAGCCTTCAGGAATTTGCTAGGGTGAGGTTGGCCTGACCTCTAAGGCAGTCCTGGCTCATCTCAGCAACTGGGCAAAAGAGCACCCCATCCAGGCTCTGCCAGCGGTCGGGGAGCCTCTGGATAATTGCGCAGATGAATCGAGCTGTCGCCTCTCCACTGTGGTTTGGTCTTCCTCTGTCCCAGGCTGAAAGCACAGAGAGGCGCTGATGGCCTGAACCCGGTGTGGAAAAAGTGACTCACACCCTATTTTTTGTAGGATGCTGCATTTTCTGTTCTCCTTTTGCACCTCTGAAAAAGAGCATGTATAGGTCCAGACCGAACGGAGTCAGGGAAACAATATTATGGTCTTGTGACTAGCATGGAAAAAAAAAATGCTGACATATTTGTCGCCTCTCAAGCAGAAAGCAAAAAACAGGACTTGCCCTTTAAGCTCCGGGCAACTATCTTTTGTTGTTGTTGTTGTTGTTGTTGTTGTCCTTTATAAATTTCCCCAGTCAAATGCTTATGGGGTGAAATTCCTGCTTGGGTTCCTGGTCAAGAGCAGTTCTCATTTAACCCTGGCTTTCAGGAGGCTCAAAAAACCCCTGTAGTGGTGAGCAAGTTCTGGTGGGAGGTAGCTGTGCGAGGGACCTTGGCTCTTTGCAGATCGAAGGTCGCGGTCGTGCTTGTGGCTGATTTGTTCCATGAGCCTCCGGGTTTTACGGAGGGCAAAAACGCGTGCCAGAGCCGGCCGAGGGCAGGGGCCAGCGCATCTTTTTATACGGGCTGTCGCAGAATTAAGAGGCACGGGAACGGCTTGAGTCTGTGCCGTGAGCTGTCTGCAGAGCACCGTGGGCTGGTGCGGCGCCCGGTTCCCCCGCGCACCCCCAAGGGTCTCCTGAGCTGATGGACAGACAGTCTGAAGCACAAGAGCGGCGTGCTTGCTGTCGAGTGGAGCTCTGATGTCTCAGAAAGAAAGTTTTGGCCCTGGACAGGCTAAATACGAAATGCCCCCAAATAACCACCAGTTTAACAACCCCGGCACGATAAAGGTGGGGGAGTCCTCTATTTCTGTGTCAGCAGGGCCACCTGCAGGCCTCTTCTTCTCCACAACCAGCTTAAAAACTATTTTAAAAACTTCCAAAAAGTTGTTTTATTTTATTCTTAAACCGGCAGTTCTTGTCTGAGCCAAGGCTGCTGGAGCTGGGACGTGAAGAAATTCCTCAACTACCGCAACACACATAAAAACCCATTAACTTTGGCAGTTCTGTCCTGCCAGAACGGCTGTCTGCTTTGCCAATGTGCTCATGCTCTCCACGGTCTGTTTGATATCAGCTGGGCTCTGTCCTCAGATGACACAGCAGAGCCGTCTGCTATGGGAAAGGATCCCGGTGCATTTTTAGGCTGGCGGTAGGGAAAGGATCTCGTGTGCATTCCTGCTGAAGGATGCCGTGAACGCGAGGCGGGAGGAAGGCAGGAGTGTGGGAGCAGAGGCAGCAGCAGGTATCAGCTCATGCCGATGCCCGATGGCACAGACGCGCTCCTGGGGCTGGGGCGTGTTTCACATCCATTTCTGTGGCTTTTTTATGACTGCGAACAGAAACCAGTTCCCTCTAAGCAGCTCCGATTTCCTCCTCCTTGTCCACCGATCCCCCTCAGCTGCTGCTTTTGCTCGGCCGCGTGATGTTCAGCCAGGGTAAGGAGCTGGGCTCTGCCGGCTGCAGCAGCCCGCCAGATGTTCTGGACACCACCGGGCAGCTGTTTTGCAGCTGGGGGTCGGTGGAGAGCAGCAGCAGCGCTTTCACAGCTGAAGAAGACCAGGAAACAACAGGCAATTTGCAGGGAAAGACTCACTTCTGGGTTTACCAAGGAGAAAGGTCTGTGCCACGGGGCACGCTGACTCCTGCCATGTAACCAGGCAAGGAAACGCCCTTAAAACTGGAAATGTTATTAGCTTGACACAAAACCACAGTCAGAAAATATCTGCCCTAAGATCTACTTTCTGTGGCAGGAACACTGTGGCTGAAAGCGGTCGGAGATGCTCTGCGAAGGAGCAGTGGTGGCACGTGCCGAGGCTCTGCGTGCGCCGAGGCTCATGGGGCTACCCGGCACGAGCCACGGGCATCCCTGGCCAGCAGCGAGGAGGGGTGCGAGCCTCCGTTGGCCAGGCCGACCGCCGTGAAGGCCGGGGATCAAAACTCATGTTACTACCAGTGCATGAAATGCCTTTCCCCCTTCCTTGCGAGATCACTTTCCTGCCTCTTTTCTGGCCCAGGCTGCTGGTCCTGCTGCTGTTGACAGGCAAAGAGCAACAGCAGCACGAGGTTTGAACGGGAAGCGCTGCTCAGCCCCCTTCCCGATCCCATCCGGCTCTTGCAGGCAGAGCTATTATTCTCCGTAAATAGCTTGGTGCTGCATTTCCTCTGGGCTTGTGGAAGCGAAGCAACGCAGAAGTTTGACAAGGGGACAATTCTCAATGCATCTCTAGGTTTCCCTCCTGCAGGGACAGGCCGCTGTCTCCCCCAGCCCAGGCTTTTCTTCCCTTCCTCTCCCCAGCAGAACATCTCCACTGAAGCCCGGCAGAACGCCAGCGTGGCCGTCCTGCCCGTGGTGGCCACCAATGCCACCTGCTCCGTCCGCGTGGCTGCCGTCACCAAGGGGGGAGTGGGACCTTTCAGCAGCCCCGTGGAGGTCTATATCTCTGGCAGCGGTAAGGAGGTGCCCGTCCCTACCTGCGCGGTGTGAGTGCAGGGGAGGATGATGGGGTGCTTTCATTGCCCAGCCGTGGCCGTTTGGGATCCCTCCATCCTCCTTCATACGCTTTCCCCATCAGCTAGGCTATTGGCCAAGAATCTGGGAGCTTCAGCATGCTTTGGTAGCCAGTAGAGACTTGTTCTCCACATGCAGCCTTGATCCTCATGCCCTCTTCTCCTGTGTAACCCTTTGGGCTTTACTGGGTTCGGTTTCATCCCCTGGGAAATCCTCCCCCAACCCCTGGGTGCTGCAGGCTGACTCCTTCACCGGCTCCATTAATGGGATATTTTCTTAGGATTAATAACCTCAGGCCCCTCTTCGACTCCAGCCTCCGGGAACACGGACTCCTTTATCATAGCCCTGGGCTTTATCTGTGGGACGGTTGCCGTCGGGCTCATCCTCTGCTTGTCCGTGGTCATCCAGAAAAGATGCGTGGAAACAAAATACGGGTAAGTCAAAGGGCGAACAGCTCGCAGAGGTGCCCTGAGCTGGGCAGGTTGCAGGCACGTAGGGCACGGGCAGGCAGGGTGGGTGGCCAGCAGCCCACGCTGGACACGGGGAGGAGACTTCTGCCTCCAATCCTGACGTTATCCCCACAAATGGCATATTTTTGTGTCCATGGTGAGGGACTGAGTGTATTTTCACTGCAGCCACGGTACTTCCCCTCCCTTCCTTAGCCCAGCAGTTCACCTTTCGCTTACTATTCCTGTTTTTAAAGGGAAGTAGACTTGTGCAACTTGGTATGGGAGGGTGGCCTCGGCGATTTGACACAGGCATGAGAGAGCAGAGATGTATAATATCCTGTGGCCTAGAGAAACCCTCCCTGCCTCATCACACGCCAAATATGTCTTGGTCCCATGGCTAAGCATGGCACCAGCCCCGCCGGGCAGAGAGACTGCCACTGGGCTGCGTAAGTGGTGTTTTAATGATGTGAACAAAGGACTGTTCTCTGCTACAATAAGTCCACGCTACTCACTCACCCTTGTGACTTTCTAAGTGGCATTTAACTGCCCTGTGCCACTGATTTTGTTAAACAATTGTGGTTCTAGCAGTTTTTCTTATAAGTGCTATCACGGGTGTCCGCTGCCAAACTGGAAATGTGATAAAATTAACTCCTTTGGAAGAGCATCACTTCAGGAAGGGAGTTTATTGAGCTGGTGAAGGAATCCCACCTACTCTGATCTCCCGTGGCATCAGCCCCGTCCCAGTTTGGAAACCGGTAGTGTGTAGGGGATCCCTTTCCTACCCGGTGTAGCATCGTTGCTCTTCCCTTGCGCTGCTGCTCCCTGGGAGCTCTCGAGCATCTGCTGTGGTTTTGTTTCCCGGAGCTGGACCTCTGCACGGTCCCGTACCAGGGGGGTTGCACAGCATCTCCCAGCAGCACGCCCATCACCACCGTTTCGGGGCAACGGTGAAACCCTTTAGCTTCTTTTTGGCTAACGGATGGGGGTTGCACATGCTACCAGAGAGCACGGACAGGCTGGACTTGTGTATCGGGCAGGAGAAGAGATCGCTTTAGGAGGTGGAGGATCTGGGCACCATATTCCTACTGGTACAGATGGCTCTCTGAGTAGGAAATGAGTATCCCATTTCCTCCAAAAAAAACCTCGGTGACTCCTTGACAGATCAGCCTTGTTTATCAAGCAGCTGTTTTGCTCAGACATTGTAAGCAATGGCACTGATCCAGTAAGAGGGAAATTAAAAAGATAAGCACGAATGTGCATGTTTCCTCCTTTGCTGCCGATACCCCTGGCAGCGCTGTGGCCGCCCGCCCCTGCAGCAGCAGTTCCTTCATCGGAGGAGAAGCAGCCGTGGCCCAGCAGGATCTCTTTCTGTCCCGCCAGGAATGCTTTCAGCAGGAACGACTCAGAGCTGGCAGTGAACTACACGGCCAAGAAGTCCTACTGCCGGAGAGCTGTTGAACTTACGCGTAAGTGTGTTTTCTTTATCCCTCTGCAAGGGGGCTGACGGGGATATCGCGGCAGCGATACGTCTGCAGGTTGGAGGTGACCTGAGCTTCTGCTCCCCTCTCCCACAGTGGGCAGCCTGGGCGTCAGCAGCGAGCTCCAGCAGAAGCTGCAGGACGTTGTTGTGGACAGAAACGCCCTCAGCCTGGGGAAGGTCCTGGGAGAGGGTGAGTGATGGGGCTGGAGAGCTGGGGAGGGACGTATGGGGCAGGGGCTGCCACCGTTACCTACCTCATCCCCCAGCTCCAGGCCCAGGGGATGTGGGGGAGATGGGGGGTCAAGGCGAGCAAGTGCCGGCACCCCTGGGTTCATGTCCTCCTTCTGCCACTGATGAGACACAAGCCTTCCCCCCTTAAACTTTTGGGGACAAGGTCTCCGTCTTAGAGCATTTAGGATCTTCAAGGACATAACGGTGTCCTGAAAGGTGGTGCTTCGGGCTGTGGATAAAGCGTTTGCTCCTTTCCCATGGCGCAGGGGAGTTCGGGTCAGTGATGGAGGGGCATCTCAGCCAGCCCGAAGTCACCCCGCGGAAGGTGGCTGTGAAGACCATGAAGCGTAAGTCATCACCCTGGCCTCGCAGAACTCAATGTTGTTTGTCCCAGTGGGTGCCAGCGCTCCTGCCGCCCATCTCAGGTGGTGCTCTCTCTGCATCCTGGCACCTTTTTGTGGGGATGCTGGCATCTCTGCCACAGCTCCTGGCACTCATAAGGGCACTCAGACCAGACAGCCAAGGATAGCAGAGACATCCCAGTGGTCCCTTCCCCCTGACCCACGCAGGGGGAGGGAGATGGCAGCAGCGATTTGGGGTGTTAAAGCTCGTGGGGTTTTAAACCTTCTTCTTTGCTTCCCAGTGGATAACTTTTCCCAAAGGGAGATAGAAGAGTTCCTCAGTGAAGCAGCGTGCATGAAGGACTTTGACCATCCCAATGTCATCAAGCTCCTAGGTATGGGCTGTCACTCCCTGCCCTCCAGCTGGGGAGCCGGACCAGGGCGCGCCTCGGTCCCGCACAGATGCCTGCTCGGGGAGCCTGGTGCCTTTACCCACACGCTGACTGTGTTTTCCAGGCGTGTGCATCGAGCTGAGCTCCCAGCAGGTCCCCAAGCCCATGGTGATCCTCCCATTCATGAAATACGGCGACCTGCACAGCTTCCTGCTTCGCTCGCGGCTGGAGATGGCTCCCCAGGTAACGAGTGCAGGGAGCAGAGGGCCCTGTGTCTGCGAGGAGCAAGGTGGCACCGTGCCTCTTCTGGGGACAAACCTGCCTTTGTTTTTTGAGAACATCAAAAGGACTTGCTTTCTGCCTTTGTCAGGTGGCAGCGGTGGGATCCAGCTCCACAAAAGCCTGCGGGATTCTCACCTTCCCTTCTCCAGGCTGAGCAAGCCCAGTTATCTCAGCTTCTCCTTGTACACCACGTCCTCCAGCCTCATCTTAGTGGTCTCCTCTGGGCTTTCCCCAACATGTCTTTCTCCTACTGAGGAGCCCCAGATGGGACACAGCATCCAGATGCGGCCTCACCGGTGCCAAATTAAGGGGAAGGATAGTTTCTCTTGGCCTGCTGGCTGCTCTCTTGCTAACGCAGCCCGCTACAAGGTTGTCCTTCGTTGGCACAAAGGCGCGCTGCTGGACCACAGTCAACTTGCTTTGCACCGGGGTCCTTCTCTGCAGAGCTGCTTTCTAGCCAAAAATACGCGATCTGAAGGCAGCTGGTGGGAAAGGCAAGAAGGAAGCGATGTCTAGTTGCAGGCTGTACTCCAGAGATGTGGAAGGAGGCGGCGGGGGTGGGAAGGGTAGCCACCGCTGCAGCAAACCACAGCGAGATGTGGTTTGCCGGGACGGGCTTTTCTGGCCAAGCGGCACAGCCTGGCAGACGGTCCTTGGGGTTGTTTCTAAGACAGCTGTCCCCACATCTGCAGCTCCTGCAGGCTTGTGCTTCAATAAATCTTACAGTCTGAGGGCGTTAGCCCAACGGGGATGAGAGAGGCCACAGTTGCTGCTGCTGCGGGCTCCTGGTGCTCTCCGAGGCCGGCGAGACCACTAGGGCGTCAGCCGGCAGCCCTGGGCAGGGAAGCCTTCCAGATCAAACCAAACGTGCTTCCCAAAGGGCTCGCGCTGTCTAACCCGCACCTTCCCTCCCCAGCTTGTGCCCCTGCAGACGCTGGTGAAGTTCATGGTCGATATCGCCCTGGGGATGGAGTACCTGAGCAGTCGGCACTTTCTCCACAGGGATTTGGCGGCTCGAAACTGCATGTGAGTTTGTTTTCCTCTGCTGCGTCCTGGCTAGATGAACACCGGTGGAAGCCCTGTGGTTTTACAACACAGCGTGGCTTCCTTCAGTAAAACCTCCCTCGATCTTGAGAGACGTGGGAAGAGAGCTCAGCCTCAGGTTTCTGCTTCAGAATTTGGCTCGTCAAACTTTTCTGTCTTGTCATCCCTGTTTCCGCCCGGCAGGTTACGGGACGACATGACGGTGTGCGTGGCAGACTTCGGCTTGTCGAAGAAGATTTACAGCGGCGATTACTACCGTCAGGGCCGGATAGCAAAAATGCCAGTGAAGTGGATTGCCATCGAGTCCCTGGCCGACCGCGTCTACACCACCAAGAGCGATGTGGTAGGTCCACGTGGCTGGGCAGCCCAGCGGCAGGAGGTGAGAGCTGGGGACCACCGATCCCTGGGTTGTCTCGTCCTCCCTCGCCGCGCTTTGTTACGGTTGTTCTGTACCCGGGAAGCGCAAAGCCAGAGGAGCGGGAGGCTGCCGGTAACAGGGCGCGCTGACCTTTCGCTGCCTGCCCGGCGTCCTGGAATAGGTTTATTGAGTGGGTCGCTTGCCTCTTCTGTGGCATTGCTTATTCTTTCCAGTTTTGGGGAGGGCAGGACTGGAGCGACAACTCTTTGCATTGTGCGAGGGCCCAGCGGACGCCGGGCAGTGACCTTTCCTCATGAAAAGACGCATTCATTCCTCCTGGAAATGTCCTTTCAGCGTGCTTTCCCTTTGTCCTC
The DNA here is from genome assembly GCA_013400875.1 of Anhinga rufa. NCBI lineage: Eukaryota > Metazoa > Chordata > Aves > Suliformes > Anhingidae > Anhinga > Anhinga rufa. The sequence continues at coordinate 45,221 of VZTV01067332.1, forward strand.
GCAGTGGGCATTTGGCGTTACCATGTGGGAGATAGCCACCCGAGGGATGACGCCCTACCCAGGAGTGCAGAACCATGAGATCTACGAGTACCTCTTCCACGGGCAGCGCCTGAAAAAGCCCGAGGACTGCTTGGATGAGCTGTGAGTATTGAAACCCTGTTTCTGGGCTGTAGCGCAGCCCCTTCACCCTCCGCCTGCAGGTAACCCCTGCGTCGCTTCGCCCTTAGCTGAGGCCGTGTCTGTGGGGTGCCACCCTTCGTGCTTTGTGGCTCTCAGCCGCTAAAGCCCTTTCTTTAAGGACACAGCAACTACTTGTGCTGTGGATTTGTGGCTTAGCACTAAATTTGGCCAAAAGCCCGCAAAGCTGTGCAATCGAAGACCGCTCCGGCGTGCCCGTGCTCCCACCTGCTGCAAACCTGCCTCTCCAAGCGGAGTAAGGCAGGTCTGTACCGGAGAGGGAGTCACCTTCCGCTTCACCCCCTCCATTTCTCCCACAGCCCCCAGAAACAACAGTTATTAAAGACTGGATTTTAAATACAAAAAGGCAAGGATTTAACCATTTCTTCCTTGCGGGGTTGACAGGCAGGGAGCTTACAAGAACGCACACGCAGGTTAGCTCTCAGAGGAAAGCTGGCCAGAATAACAGGGCGGATCAAATTTTAAATGAAAGTGTCACATAAACAAAAACTTCAAACCCTTAAATATTTGCATAATGTCCCCAGTTTTGACGAGCCTAATAAAAGCCAGATCCCAGAGCAGCATATTACCCGGGGAGGAGGAAACATCTCCTTGACTCCAGGCAAACTGGCGCACAGAAATCCCAGCGAATATCCCAGGAAAAGTGTTTGCAGGGCTGGCACAGAGGGCTGAGGAGCCGGGCTGCCGGCAGCCGGCGAAGTGCCGAGGTCACCTCGTGGGTGCTGTGGGGACAGGAGGAGTGCCCTCTGCAGTTTGTGGTGCAGGAATCAGGCTTTTTAGTATTTTATTTTATTAAGATAGTACATTTTAGCCTGAAGGTCTTGGCTGGTGACGCTCTTCTCTGCCCCACAAAACTCCCTCTGGTTACTCAGGGCCCTTCAGTGCCTAAAATCTATGAACCTGGAAAGGGAAAATGTGGAAACCTCAAGACTTTGCATTTCTGAGCAGCTCAGCAAGGGTTTTTCTCCCGAGTTTTCTTCCTGAGTTTTCCTCCAGTGCCATTACAGCTGAAAATGTTTAAACCCCGCCATGGCTAAGAGCTGCAAATATGGGTATATAAAAATGGGTAAACTAGCAAAGCTGCTGGGAGTCACACAGCAGTTCCTACAAGGCCCCTCTCCAGCGCCTGTCCCTGAAGGAAGCGGCAGAGGAACCTTTTATCGGATCCCGCCTGCTCGAGGGCAGAGGAGACGGTGTGTGCCCAGCAGCGACGTACTCGCAGGGAGGCGCTGGACGTTCCCCTTGTGCCCTGACATCCAGCCTGGGAACAGGCACCATTGGGAAGGACGAGAAAAGGGGTGTCCTGGGAGCAGAACTGGGATGTTCCCGGGGCGCTGATCACAGGGCTGCAGCCGGCTGCCTCTGCCCGACCCTCAGTGAGTGCCAGGCACTGGAAGAGTCTTCTAACAGCAGCTTGGGCTGATAAATCCGTGCCATTGGGCAAACAGCCTAAGCAGAGCGAGTTGGTTTTGCTCTGTTTGGATGCAAAGCAGCTCAGGGCTTGCCCAGTTTGGAGAGAAGCGGGGAATTAGCCCCCCGTAGGTCCTGTGGCCCAGCACCTGGCAGCGCCCTCCTCGATAACCACGCTCCTCTCCCGATTTCCAGGTATGAAATAATGTCTGCGTGCTGGAGAGCCGACCCTGCCGCCCGCCCGACGTTCTCGCAGCTGAAGGTCCATCTGGAGAAGCTGCTGGAAAACCTGCCCACTGTCAGGAGATCTGGGGACGTCATCTACATCAACACCAGCCTGCCCGAGGAGAGCCTGGACTCCACCCAGGATTCGGGCTTCCCCCAAGCGGACTCCGATTTGGACGTTGCCGAGCCCTGCTCCCCCCGAGCGGAGGCGGCGCTGGTGGCCGTGGACGTCCACCACAGCGAACAACAGGGGACGAGGTACGTCCTGGAGGAGGCCTACGTCCCACTGCTGCCCGAGGGGGTGGCCGGCAAGGGCTCGGCGTGGACCCAGGCCGGCACCTTGCCCCTTGGCAGCTCGCTCGCGCCCGCCGCCGATAGCTGCGGGGAGGACTCCAAAGTGCTGCTGTGAAAGGGGGAGCCCGCACAGAGCGGCGTGTAACCGGGCTCCGAGGAAAGGACAGAGAGTGTATATTTTAATAAAATCGTCTGTTTTATTTCTTCCTGCACGGGTTTCAGGGCAGAGTCTGGCTCTCCCCAGGAGCTCTTTCTTGGCCTGAAGTCACGGGGCTTGTAATTAAACGCTGTTAACTAGTTTTTCTGTACTGGGAGGCTTTGGTATTTCAGCTCCCAGGTAAGGGGCAGCCCCTGTCCCCCCCCCAGGGGTAATGGAGCACGGCCAGGGTGGACATCGCCAAGCTTCGGGGGGCACACAGTGGGCACCACGCGTGGGGTTGGCTTCCTGCTGTCCGGGCCGCACCGGCACCAAACGGCGAGGGTGCAGCCGGCCTCGCGTGGCCTTTTCTTTATATATATTCCTTTTGTCACCTTTTATTGTGGCTTTTGTGGCCCTACGGATGGTCCGGGCCCCTGCTACGCAGCCCGCTGAGGGGTCTCGCGCTGCAACGCACGCATCCCCATCGAAGATGGCAAGCGGAGCCCAACCAGGGTCAGTGGGTGCTTCAAAGCCCCCTTCTCCCAGACAGCGGGCTTCTGTCTGTCTGTCCGTCTGTCTGCGGAGAAAACCACCCGTCCTGTCGCAGCAGCGGGGAACGGGGAGCGTGGAAGGGGGTCCCGGGGGGACGGAGGCAGCCGGCGGCGGCCGCCCCGCCGCGCCGTGCCCAGCAGATGGAGCAGGGACCCCGCGCACC
>VZTV01067332.1:61865-85561 GCA_013400875.1 Anhinga rufa
CGAGCTGGGGGCGAGCGCCGGGGGGGTCGCTGCCTGCCGCCGCTGCCGCCGTCCTCCTTCCGCCCGCCGCCGCTGCTGCCGCCGCGCCGCCGCCGCTGCCGCCATTTTGTGAGAGTGCCTCGAGCGGGCGCCATGTTTGTAAGGAAGAATTAGGGCAGCCATCTCCGGCCACCAGCACCTCCCTTCCCCCGTGTGTGTGTCCTCTCGTTCTCCTGTGCCCCGGGCCTGCTCCTCCGAGCCGCCGCCGCTGCTGCCTCCTCCTCCTCCTCCTGCCCGCGCGGGGCGGCCGGGCTCAGCCTGTGCAGCCTCGCCCTGCACTGAGTGCCCGTTAGTGTCTCACTAAGTAACCGTGAGTGAAACCTTCATCATCTCTCCTCACTGAGGGACCCGACCCTCCTCCTCACCGAGCCGCCCCCAGAGCGGCTGTGCGCGCCGCCGCCACCTCCTCCTCCTCCCTCCGCACCACGGGCAGCGGCAGTGTCCTGCCTTCCTCCACCTCCCTCCTCCTCCTCACCACACCACAGCCAGCACAATGGCCTTTGAAAGCCTGTTCTCCAAACCCCCAAACCCAGTTCTTGACCCAAACATGCCCGACTCTGACAGGCAACATGCAGGGGACGAAAGGTCGAGTAACATTCTTCTCTCTCTCCGCTTCTCATAATGGTGATACTAGTGGGGTGATGATGATGCTGATAATGATGATGATGCTGATGCTGTGTGTTAATGTGCCTAGGGGGTTAACGATGTTTTTGTGGGGGCAGGTCACCTTCAGGCTGGAAGAGCGGGGTGAGGACTGGGGTGGTGGTGGGGGAAATGCAAGGAGGGGAGGGGGGGTGTCACTGAATTAGAAGTGCATTATGAGCAGGGTTTTATTTTTTGGAATGCATGCATTTTACATCTTCATTTATTTATTCTGGCTGGGAAGGGGGGCTGTTTTCCATTTCTTTCCATAAATTGCACTTTCCAGCGGGTGTCTGTTGAATGTCACCATTGTTCTTTTTCTCCCTTGCCCTGGCGCTGCTAGTCAGGTAGGAAAGGGTGCTTTGAGTTGTTCCTTTTTTTTTTTTTTTTTTGTGTTTGTTGTTTTGTTTTNTGTTGTTGTTTTTGTTCATACAAGAATCTCTCACCAGATCCATATTTAACGTCATTTTTCTGGCCAGATTACACCTTACACATTTAACTGGATCTTTTTTTTATGCAGATTAAGGTCTGACTGACGTTATCTTTGCCACCTCTCAATCCCCATGCGCAGAAAACCAGAGTCCTGTTCCTGGTGAAAGGACCTCTGTTCCTCCCTCCCTTTCTCTCCTGCAGCTGCTGGAAATTCAACTCCTTTCTCCAGGCAGCCCTGGCCTTCCTAACTAGTTCCAAAAATACTGTGCCAGGGTGACAGCTACCAGTCCTTCAGTCTGCACCTACTCAGAGCATTTGTAACACAACTGCAAGAGTTAAAAAATGCTGGGTTTTGGCAGCTGGGCTTCAGTCTGTCCTCCCCACACAGCTCCACAACAGTGCTTGGTACTTGCTTCAGAGGGCTGAAAAACACTGAGGAAAAAAAAAAAAAGAAAGGGGGGGGCTTGTGAGCGAACGTAACCGTTCCCTCGCTGGAGAAAGAGTCACTAATTCTGCGGTACAAATTGTGAAGTGGAGGGCCGCACCAGCTGGCTGACTGGTCCAAAAATGGCACCGTGATTTAGTAACAAGTTCAGGGCAGTCCCCAGAGCTGCTGATTCTTGTTTTCACCTTCCTGCTTTTAATTGTGAAATAGCGTAAGTTGTGTCATGCTGTATGTTCCAAAACCAGTGCTGTGTAGAAAGCAAACTAGTAATCCACTGGGACTGCTGAAGATAGGGCATAACTACTTACTAAAACTGTGCAGCAGTAGCAGGCAAAGTGTTTCAGAGTTCCTGGAGTTAGTAGGTCTGTGACTTTTTACTGTTTCAGGGATTGAAAATACTTCGTGTTTTAAAGTCCTCCTTGAGGACAAGCCCAAGTTACCCACTCTTTCGCTGGAAGCATAGTTTTTCTAACATGGAGTTACTCATGCGATGTTGACAAGTAGAGTTCCTCTAACCAGCTGTTCTCACCAGTGCGCCTCTTGTTACACTGGTAAATTATGAAATAGAATAAATAAGTACTACCTAATAGTCTATGTACTTTTAATACAGGTTAATTTATAAACATTGCTTTATAATGCTTTAATTTCAGAAGAGCAGAAGGCTCTAACAATAAACATTTACCGGTTAAATAATGCTTTTTGTAAACAAGACTTTAAAAAACTTCTGCTCCCCTCTGACCTGAGATGTGAGTAGTAAAGCGTAGTCTTAATGCACCTACAGTGTTGTTAAAAGAAAAAAAAAAAGCCCCAAATATCAGTCTTTGTATTATATTACCTGTGCAAATGTAATCCTGTCAAAATGTAATAGTTTAACTTCCTGAAGCTTACAAAGATTTCCCTACCAGCTGGTGACTGGGAAGGCCGGAAGAGAAACGGTCTCTCCCGTCCGCAGAAAACATGGTTGGCTAGCCAAGGGGAGGGGCAGCGCAGCTTTAACTGTGAACGATTTTTAGGACTGAATTGGTTTTGTCCAGTCTCCGTTGTAGTCAGATGAAAAGCCAGTTGTAAGTTCTATAGGAAAGATGCAAGTACCTGATAATGCTCGTATGCAGAGTTGCCTTGAATTGGAGTCTCACCCTAATACTAGTTTGGTATTTTAAAATGAACACGTCTAGTTTCAATACGTGTTCTTCTGCAATCAATTTTTTACTGCGTTGGTAGCTCAGTAGGACTAGTTTACTGTGGGTACAGCCCGTAGTAGGAAGCTGCTGAAACCATTTAACAGATTAGATCAATTTGTGCAGCATAAATTAATAGCATTTCTGTTAACATTTAGTTAGTTTGGTTTTGGACTGGTCTGTAGAACTTTAAAGAAGTTGATTAGTGTTTTTGAGCAGTAGAAAATAGTAAAACAACGTTTGCCTGTCTGCACTTTGAATATTCTAAATTGGAAGATTGTTTTAATCCAAAGCCTTTGTTTTCTAGGCTTATGGACGGGGCACCTGATTAAGTGAGGAAGGTTTCTCATTCTTTAAATATCTTTAGTTAACTCATTGTGGAGACGTTGATGAAGTATTTGAGACTTTCTATACGCACAGATAACAGGTTTCTTTTTAAAGTTTTTCCTGGAAGGTTAGGTTTTATTAACGATTGCTTGCAATGTTGGTAATCTTTGATAGGGTAAGAAGGAAGTTGAAGGCAGGGTGCAGGCAAACTCAGTTAAAGCAAATAAATACGCAAATGCATGTAAATATGCAAATTATCGCTCCATTCCGGAGGTCAGCAGGGTCTGATAACTTGCGATACTCTGTGGTTGCTGTTACCATCGTCTGCAGGACTGGGCGCTTCATGTTTCTCTTAAACTCTTTATTTTGTAGGCATTGTCCCACCTATACACCGTGCTGTAGGTGAATGTACATGCCTAGGATAAGAACTAAGCACCTGCCACAAATACAAAAGAATTCAGTCCTCCTGCAGACTAATGTAGACTCTGATTTCGGACTAATAGTGAGCTATACAGGCTTGAGAAGGACTTGTTTGCTAGAGTTGGTTCTGCATTTGAAATCGGTGCCAGATTTACAATTCCCAGGAACTTTAGGAAATAGCTCGGAGTTAATTTATTTTTAAAATCTAAAACGTTAGGTTGGTACTGATACTTTCTGTTGGCCGTCTCTGCTTCACTGTCATTTAATCTCCAGACTTGGAGATTTCTTATACTATTATCTGCTGTAAAAATAGCAGCGACCTAATAATAGCGCTGGACATTGAGATGCTAACTCGCAGATCACAGAGGTGCAAGTAATGCTTCTGTAGCCATCTGCTCTCACCAGTTGTGTTGCAAGTGTAACTACCAGGCCGCTTGTTGTGCTGTAGTGTTTGACTGTTCGAGTCTGCCCCCTTCTAGCCGCGGTGCTGCTCTTCCAAAGCCTCTCCTTCGCCAGCTACGTGTGCCTGATCTAAGTCCAGATGAGCCAGGTGAATCTTAAGTCCAGGTGAATCTAAGTCCAGGTGAGCCAGGCTCCACCCAGCCGCCCCTTTGTTTTTTATATTTTATTTTCCCAGTTCCCTCTTCCAGCCGCCTTGGGAATTGCCTCCTCCCTTTCAGCGCACCAGTTTTGCGCTCCTGTCCTTGGCGAGCATGATTTACACTCTGCCACTCTAACAGGTCTGTCTGGTTCGCCGTAATGGAGACCTGCTCTGCTAAATTGCAGCCGGTGGCAAGCAAAGGGGAAAACGCAAGTGGCGGGTTGTAACCGAGACGAGTAACAGCAAATTGGAGTCTGTGTTATATACCTTAGCTGTACATTTTCTCCGTTACTGCCTAGTCAACGTTAATACTGCAAGTGGCTTTGCCCCTGCCTCGTCTCGATCCGCATGGCTCCTCAGCTCCGTGAAGCACCATAACATTACAGATCCTGGAAGCATTTGTGGAGCAGAAGGGCTAAAGCTCTCGTCTAATCTGCAGCTGCTATTGTCCAGCCTGACTGCTTCCCCAGTCTCCCTTGCCATAAGGCTTCTCTCCATCTTCAGTTAAACTTGATGATTCAAATGCATCTCCTTTATTCTACCTGGTGCTCTAATGCCCCCTGTCCACATGCGCGTAATTTGGTTTGAAAATGTTTACTTATAGCTGTTTTTAGAATTTTTTTTTTCCCCCAATAATAGTTAATTACCAAAGAATGTGTTCGTGTTAAGTTGAAGTTGTTTGTGGTCACTGAGTGCAGCCTTGTAGTGATTTATTGTTTTCGAGCATGATTTCAAAACTTGCTTTGACATTAGGAAACTAGGAAGCGAAGATATAATCGCAGTCAAATACGCCCTGTGGGCAAGCAAGGCTTGCTTGCCGTCCAGCAAACATTGCAGGAGTGGCAAAACCACGGCTGGCCGACATAACTGTTACTCCTCATCCTCCTGGGGCGGAGGACGTGGCCCCTGTGAATTTCTGTAGTGTCTTCTACAGTAATAAACCCCAGAGACTGGAGATGCTTAGGCGGCAGGGTGAGAAGGTGGGCTTCCCAAAGGTTGCTCATTGGCAGCTATTTTTTGGCATGCCTCGCTGCTGGCTTTCTCATTCTTTCCCCTGCTTTATGGGAACACAGTATCAGTTAAAGCCAGCCCTGGGGATGAAACCAAAACAGACGTTAAGAAAGCCCAAATAATCTGGTCCGTAACTTTTCATGATGCAATTTCACTGCCTGGCTGTAGATTAAAATAACTTCATATTTGCAGAGTGGTCAAAACCACTGGGCAGCTGAAGAGTGCTGTTAAGTGACCTGTGTAACACTGTCGAAGAAGCCAGTGGCCAGCTCTAGTTAGACACTGGCTTGTTGCGGTAACTGCAACAACACCGTCTAGTTTTGTGCTTCCTTTCCTTATTCGTTAATAAATTCTGCAGTGTAGCAGCACGCTAGGACAAATTCAATTCATGAATTTTAGCCCTCTAAGATCTTGGTTTAGACATGTAATTTTTGTGTTATTGAATTGCATCCGAGTTATTGTTCTCTTCATAATGTTATACAAACAAAATCTTAACCTGCCAGGGTTTTGCAGGTTTATGGTAGCAACCAGGACAGAAGTAAGCAGGTAAAGATGAGAAGCGTTAGCCATGTACGTCTGCACAGTCATGAGCGCTGCATAGCACCACGCTCTTCTAGGTGCCCTGGGTGTGGGAAATACGTGCAGGAGGGTTACTTGAGTGTATGAGGAGCAGGAGTGTATAAGGAGCTAGAATAGAGGGGTTGAGGGAGAAACCTAGTTTGGGATGTTAAGGAAAACATGCCCAAGGAAAATTAAGGAGAAGAAATACCCGGGAGGGGTGTAAAGCTTTTCCACTAAATGAGTCTTGACTGGTGTCAAAAACACTCGGGTAGTTTCCCATCAGTTTAAGCTCTCTCCCCTGCATTATATGTCCTTATCGGAGGTCAGCAGAACAGGTGTATGATGCTGTTATCAACCCCTGTAAATTAAGGGCTGTTAACGTACTGCTTCTATATTACGAGTTTTTGGACATCCTGGATGTCTTCTGATAACCTGTCTCTTCTAGAACTAAGGGAGATGTTTACAGCCTTTAATTTTTATCTGCTATATATATACTTTTTCTATTCTTGGTAATGCCTTCAGAAGCTTTTGCGTATTTATATTCTCTTTAAGGCTTCTTCTAATAAATGAAGTCAAAAGCATTGTATTGTAAAACAAAATGTAATTATTTTTAAATAAGACCTTTCCTCACTTGTGAAACAAACCTACCAAAAATGGACTTAACCGAAAATAATGTTCGGTGATAATGTTGGTTGTACGGTCTCGTTCATCTAAGTTCTGAAAGCTTACAGAAGTATGAGTCTCACGTAGCGCATGCTGTATCTGCAAGTGTGCTGAGTACTTCTGTTAGGAAGATTGGAAAAAGTGTCCCACAGGGAAAACCCTCTTGGTTTTCTTAAAATATTTCAGAGCTACAATCTTCAGCGTACTGAGAAAAATGCACCTCGTTTTGTATCTTGGACTTCAGGAGCTTGAGATGTAGAGCTGCTTTGAACACAAAGAATGCTTTTTTTAAAAAAATGATTCAGTCTAAGGGCAGGAAAGGTAAGTTAAAGCTGAGTTTGAATGCTAGAAATCAAACTGTAAACGCTAGAGTAATGGTGAGTTACTTTATGTGTGAATTTCTGTTTTCCCTAGCCAAATATTTGCATAACTGCTCTTTCAGTGATTTCACCAGACTAATTCAACCTGAAAAATAATTTGGCTTCTGTGCCTCTCTAATCCATTTTGGAGATGCTCTAGGAATACACTTGGGCCAGCGGGAACGCTTTATGGTTTTGTTTTCACATATCCGCCAAGCTCCAACTATCTGGAGATTGTGGAAGAGGGAGAGATCCATCAGCAATTTTAGTTCTTGCTCTTCGATTTGGAGATGAAGCACTTTTTTGTGTACACCTCGTCCTTGTACAGGGGCCGACAGGAGAGATCACAGCCAGCGTGCTGCCTTTTGGTTAGCTCGTGGAGTCTGGGTGACGTTGCTGCATTTTGCATCTCCTGTGTTCTAGATTGCATTTGCTCTCCCGTGTGTTACAAGGAAATAGTAGTACCGTATGGCAACTTATTTTAATCCTTCAAGTCATCCAGGGCTCTTTATGAAGGAGGTTCAGTAGGTCGGCCAGCGGTAGCCAAACACCTCTAAGAAACTTAAACTGGGTATTTAATGAAGATGCTTTTGTTTCTCTTCCAAAAGGACTTTAAGTGCACTCGGATGGGAAGGGCTTGGTAATGCTAGCTGAGATCTCCGGGTAGAGGTGAGGAACCTCTTTTGCTGTTTTCTGTGACAAATTTATACTGCAGGTCTGCGCTGTGATAAGTCAGGGATTAATTTCTGTTAATCTGAACATGCATCAGATTTAGTTCAGCCTTTGCAGATACAAGCACAGAATCCAAGAAAATAACACATGGCAGAAGTTAAAATTGCCAGTGTTTGTTCTTCCAGCGCAGAGGCTCTGCTTTTGACTCCGGAGGTATGCGTTGTTTAGGCATTGTAAACTGTTCCCCCCACAGCTTGCTGGCGTTATTTCAGTGAAGGTTGTTTTTGTGGTGTATTGTTTTGTGGGGTGGGGCAGTTGAAAGAGAAGTGAATCTTGAAAAAGGCAATGAAATTGTATTTCCTTGCTTTTCAAGATCAGGAAAGTTTGGGGGTTTGTTTGTCAGGCATTCCCAGCAATCACAGAAGCGTACCAAGATACTCTGTAAGCAAGAAGCTGCGCTTTGCAAAACAGAAGTTCATATTATCCCTTGTTAGATCAGTGTTGTGATCTGTTTGCTGTAAATATCTGCCAAAGGGAAAGCAACCTACGACTCGGACCCGTTTCCTAGAAAATCATCTGCTAGCTGTGTTTTTTCCAGACCACATCTGTTTGTTGACTTCTATTACTCATAGTGGAAAAGGAGGTAGTCTTGGTTCACTTCACCGAAAGCCTTTCCCAAAGCTGCTGGTGATCGCCAAGTCTGTGGAATAAATTTAGGAAATGAACTTCTAAAAGGGGTGGGTTCTGCACTCTCTAGTGCAGAGCTCCAGTTTGGATTTCAAATGGGAAAAAAAATGCCTGTAAAAGGGGAGGTAGTTTCTCCCCTGTCACTTCCTTTACACTTTCTTTGTAGGGTCATGAAATTATTTCCCAGAAATGATACATTTTCAACCATTATCTTGTCAAATTGTAGGTATCTGGTCTTTTTTTTTTTTTCTTCATTCTTAGAAGTTCAATGCTTGGAAAATTCTAGGATGTTGTGGAAAGAATTTAGGCATTCGGGGATTAGAGGACTTCTGTAATCTTACCTTTGAAATGCGATCCAGAGGATAGTATTACTGAGGTTCTGCCCGATTGTTTTACCTAGAAAGTTATTTGAGTCCTGGGTGGATCCCAGGGGTGTAAATATATGGCGGCAGTTCCCAAAGGAACTAGTAACTGGTAAATACCTTATTTCCCAAAGAGCATTTTTCAGTAGGCAGTTTACTTAAGAGGATACTTTAATTGAGTAGACGTCTTTGAGAGAGTGAGTTTAGCTCACATTGTCAAAATACGAAATACTGTTTTTTCTAATAGCTGCAGGTGTTTCATAAATATTTGTGTTTCGGTTTCATTAGGCGCACTTCATTAATCAAGTATCTCCTGGAAAGATGTGACAAATGCTTTCTTGGGATATTATGTGAGGTACTTCAGAATTTGTCAGGGAATGCTGGAGGTAATGGACGCTGGTGTTTGAAGAGAGGATTTACTTTGTGCTTGGGATGCGTATTATGAAGATCCTTTATGTATCCTTAAGTATGGGAGTAGCCTGGGCTTACGTTCTCCTTCACGAGGCAGTGTAAGGGTTGTGTATGAACAGATCTCCGTGAGCACCTTGTAAAAGTCACCAAAAATGGGTTCTGAAGCTGCTTCTCTACTTCACGTTTGATGCCCGCTTGGTAGTGGGCATACCTTTATTATTCCTCATTTCCATTGCTCGTTCAAAAGCTAACTCTGGCTTCATAGCTTCCTATTGTTTTATATTTGCCCTAAAAAATAACGTCCTTTTCAAAATGTGTCCAAATAAATGTTGAAGGCCGTAAGCAAAACCAGTGACGATTGCATTTGCAGTGTAGCTAAACCTAAGACATAGCAGTTGAGCGGTTTTTCTTACCTCCTTTCTAAGTTCCCTTTTGTTTTCCTAGCATCCACGGTTGCACTCAGTGTGTCGGAGGGCACAGCCATGCCTTTAACGGGCTTGTTTTCTGTGAATTTGTCCAGCCAGTCCCTTTCTGCGGCGGCTGCTGTCTGCTGCAACAGCTGCCTGCGGCAGGACGCCCTAAAAAGCTCACTCGCTACCTGCCGTGAACTTTCTTTTACTGCCCATCAGTGTGAATGATGGCTGTTAAATGACGCCTTCCGCAGCAGAATCTTCTAATCAGATGAAATTTGTCTTTTTATGCCTGCTTTTTAATATTTTGACATTTGAAAGCTTCTTATGAACTTTCCTTCTTTCCAGTCTCGTTACGTCATGCTACTTAGTAAAACAAAACTATCTTCCGTATTTGTCTAGCAGATTATTTTCTCCCATATTCATTCCAGAGTCCTTTTTTCAGTCGTTAGATAGGCTAGCTGCCCCTGTGCATTGCTTAGAAATGTTCTTCTAGTCCCCTTCTCGATCGTGTAGTATAGCAAAGCATCTTCGTGGGGCTGGGATGCATATAGCTTGTCTTTACGTGGTTGCAGCGGGCTGCCACAAAGCGATAGGAAAATGCCACGGTTGCTGTAGATACGCTGTAGGATCCCACCAGTAGTTGAGAATTAAAGGTGTTGAGGTGGTACCTTGAAATCGATGGATTTCCTTAGTTTTTCTCCAAAGCCTTTATGCGAGTTGATAACCTGAATGTGTGTGGGGGTGGTTTTCTTCCATTTTTTTGGCTGGTTAGTGATCTATAATCATATCTTGATGGTTTTTTGTTTGGTTTGTTGTTCCCCCTCCCTCTTTTTTGCATTGTGGTTGCTAAGAGCATTTAGTTCTAAGAAGCTGCAGGACATACGAGGTGACAGTACAGCAGTCATGTCTTCTCCCTGGCACATCCATTTACTCCTCTTACAAAAAGTCACAATTCTGGGTTGCTTCTGACTTCCTAACCACCCTTTTTTTACGGTGGTGACTCAGGTCTTTCACTTCCTGGGGAATTCTTCCCCCTTCTGACTATTCGCAGTCCCTTGGAGTAGGCAGAGTTGATCATCAGGTTAGCTAATACGTTGTGAGTACAGGACTGAGGTGGGCAAATTGTGAGGCTTCTCCCCGTGCTGCCCCCGCCATCTGCTGAATCCGGTACATTCAGAGAGCGAGGGTTTCAGACACCGTAGGACCGATGGCATTTCCAAGCAGTATCCGTGTAAAAATTGAGGATTGAGTTTCCATAAGGTTCCACGATGCCTGCAAAGGCTGAATTCCCGAAGCAGTGATAATGTAGAAATAATTACATAGAGCCAATTATAAATGTTTAAAAGCAGTAAATTCTTTTGCTGTTTGGTATTTGCTGGGTTTTGGTTGTGGAAAGGGAGTTGAGATTGCTTCAGCAGTGTGTCTGGAATAGGGGTGATGAATAGGTTAGCTGGTGTTTTGTCGAAATCTTTCCTTCATTGCAAAATATTTTCAGGGCTGTTATTATTTGGGTCAGTAGACAAAGGTTTAAATAAAGCCTTATGTAATCACAGGGATGTTTTCCCTCCCCTACTGATGGAGATAAGCACAAGCCTTTCAGTTTTTTAGTCTACAAGCACTGTGTTACATGTTGTGGTTTTTTGGTTGTTTTTTTTTTTTTTAATCATCCTTTGGTGTTACTCCGATCTGAAGTTTTTGAGACAGTCACTTTCATACGCAGCAGTTAGGTTCACAAGCATATTGCTTCATTTACAGTATTTATTGATGTATGAAACAACCCCCTACAAATGTTAGTTACAAATTTTAAAAAAGAAAAAACCCACCCTGGGTAGCTTAGAGGAAATAGCATCATCAGATGTCTGTTTTCTGTCAGGTTTTAGATTCTAGCAAATGAAATTAAAATGTTAACTACTTTCTTGTCAGCTGCTACTACTAATTTGTTCTGAAGAATCCACCTAATTGCTAAATTAACTCTCCTTTTTTGAATTGCTCTTGACTTTGGCCATTACACCCTAGATACTACAGACCCACCTTTAGTTCCAGGAGCTGGCGTGTTGAAGGAAATGCGGTTGTATTACTCTGCATTGTTTTTCCCGCGGTGCCCAACTCCTCCTTTTCCTTATTGCTACTCTTTAACGGCATGGTTTTCAGAGAGTTTTAATTGCCTTTAATTAATTGCCTTTAATTTTGATCACATCTGGTCTGCAAATGCACCACCGTAAAGGCATGTCATAGCATTGTAGTAGAAGTATTTCTAGAAATGGTTAAACTACCTCTTCAGTTTGAAATGTGTCTAAGGGCAACAGAGTGCCATGTATTGAAGCAGGTTTTTATATCTAGGTTAGAGAAAATTATATAAGAAGAGAAGACCTTTGTTCCAAGAAGCAAAAAAAAAAATAGTTTTAAGACTTTTTACTTTCGCAGTACAATTCAAGGCCATTTAATGGTTTGCATTCCATTTTTCTTGAACTATAAAAGAAAATTCTAAAATCCTAGTAGTAATGTAATCCTAGGTGTTACATGTATTAAAAAGTATATGCACATATATAAAAATGTAACTGGTGGAAAGAAATACTGGGCGTGTTTGTTTTTACGGTGCTGTTGGACAGATGAGATGGGTAACAACATGTAATTTTATTGTATCAATATTTTTCCTCCTACAGAGAAGATGGAGAGCTGGAAGATGGTGAAATAGATGATGCAGCCTATGAAGATGTGAAAGAATATGGTACAAAAGGCGACGATAAACAGAAAAATGAGAAAGGACATAGAAAATCCCGGAAGAAACGCAAAAAAGAAAAAGAAAAGAAAAAATCAAAAAGGAGAAGGCGGGATAAGCATAAGGTTAGGAAATGCAAAGCAGAATATTGGAGGTGCTTATTTAATTCCAGGTTTCCAGGTTTAGACAAGAATCCAGGGAATTAGAGAAGAAAACTAAAATAGTTTTATTACTATCTAGACAACCTTTGGTCTCTGAGGGCAAGATTTGGCATTCCTGTCTTACCAATGCACTTCACTTTTAAAGAATTTGTTTAAATAAATTTCGATACATGGAAGTGCATATTCACACACTTCAGTGCTAGTTTATGTGGGGTAAGAGACAATAAATGATTAAATAATTCAGCCATAGCGCATTTCAACTGATAGTTTGGAAACTTGCTTGTTAGCTTTGCCTAAATGCATTTTCATAAACTTGGTTTTCATCTGTTTGTATTTAAAAAAAGTACAAAATCAGGCTGCGGGTGTAACTGTGTTATTGGTGATACACATCTTCATCGGATCTTTATTTCTTTCAATATTTCTTTTCATAGCAGTTTCCAAAATACTGACAATTATGAGCATTTTCCTCCCTGCCATTGCCAGTGGTTGTGGTAGTTCTGACATGAAAGGCCAAAGTGTTAAACCACTTCTTAAATTGTTTAAACCTAAGCAGTGGCGTAAGTTAAGCACTGGCCACTGACAGTGGCAATGGTAGCTGAACCATAGTGAGTGAGAGTTTTTAGGAGAAGAGGCAAAATGTAAATTTATCAATTTCACTTTTTGTGCTATTTACCATATTTATGGAAAGAAAATATTTCACGCTCGGTAAGTGAACTCTTCAGTAAAGTTCATTACAATGTTTCTAATATATATTTTAGTTGACTTAAATAAATGCAAGAGATTCACAAGATTTTAACCTAGAAAATTAAACCTGATGGTCCTTTACTAAAAATCACAGAAAAACAGTATTCTCGTATGGTTTCCCCTCTAAATTTTCTGCAAAACAATACATCTAAATAAAACATTCATAAAGAAGTAATGCTGAGTTTTCTCCCCGCAGAAAATGACAGGATGCTAATCATTTCTATGGTCATATGCAAGTCTCTAGTCATCTCCCAGATTTGTTAGCCTTCCAGCAGTAGCCCTGCCATGTCGCAAAGAAGCAGGACGGAGAGAGCCCCGTAGGAAGCTGATCTAACCCAGAGAAACCTCGTAGCCCTCAGTGTTTGCATTCGGAAGCCTCATTGGATCAGATCTCTTTGATAAAAAGAGTGGGTCATCAAAGAGTGTGCTTTCTTTAGCTTCCCCCTGAAGCAGAGGTTTGTGAGAGTTAGGAAAACACTTTCATTTATTTATTGGGCTAATGCTTCCTTTAAGTTCATATACAGCAGACCAGTTAGATAGAAAATTACATAACAACGTCTGAGAGCGCTGTTTTCTTCTCTTTTTCAGCATAACTCCCCTTCCAGCGATGACAGTTCAGACTACAGCCATGACTCTGATATTGAGCGTACAGAAAGACCACATAAAAAGAGTAGCAGCTCTTCGTACAGAGATTACGATTCTTCGTTCAGTCAGGTAGTGTTTTTTTTTTAAACTGATTTCTCATGTCTTTATTTAGGTGCAATTTTAAAAATGCAAATGTAAATGATGCGGTTTTTGAAGGCTGACTTGATCACAGTGCCCATTCTCACAGATTTCAGGAAGTACATCTAGTTCTCATCTCCTTGGGTAGATTTCCAAATGCAAAGCATTATCTGTGGCATGAATGTAGGTGGTGTAAACTAGCCTGATACTATTTCTTTCCTCCATCAGGCAACAATTAGGATATCTTTATTACTGCCTACATTGGATTTAGACAGTACTAAGAGGAAACAGCTCTTGAAAAGCCACCTTGAAACTCTAGAGTTGATTCTGCTTTCTGATAGTTCAATTTGTATTGGCTTTTCTCAGTCTGTGCAGCTCGATAGCCCTCCTGAGACCATTGGGTGAAATAGAACGCCGTTCTCTAAAGCTGTGATAGAGCAGCTAGAGGCTTGATGAAACTCAGGTACTTCAGAGGCGAGGAGACTCTGCTTTTAGCCTGAAAGCATTCCAGAAACCTCTAAGCCAGACGAATTTATTAACTGAAGATCCTGTCTGCAGAAACGGGAGAAGGGACAGTGCTGGCTTAGGAGTGGCGTTAAGCAATATTTCACCCTGACTGACACAGGTGGGATGGGTTGTTTCATCTGTGTCCGAGATCGTCGGGATATGGAGATCATGAAAGGAAAATATTAATCATAGTTTGTCTTAAGTAGCGCTTAGAACATGTAGAACTGCATATGTTAAAATGCTTTGCTGACCCCACTGAAAAGTCTTCTGGAGTATAGATGCTGATGCTGTTCTTTTTTGTCCTCGTTCCTATTCTGACGCATTCAGAATCAAAAGTACTGATTTTTACTAAATAACTGATTGTCACTGTTCATTATTAAGAGTTGTTTGTGCAAATCTGGTAGACAGCATGACAATAAAACGGTGAAAACACTTTTGTAGAGCAGTTTGGAGGGGTGTTTTTTGAGTTGCTTCTGAACAATGCAATCCCTTTCATACAGCATGGACACGTATCAGGAAATTACATGAGTTCACAGAAAATGCAACATAAAAAAAATGTAAAAAGTAAGGAGTATGACGACTATAGTCATTACAGTGATGAAAACTTTGGTAATTATAACGAGGAAGAAAAGGATGAAGATTTTGCTGATCAGCTTAAACAATACAGGCAAGCTAAAGAGACCTCCAGTACTGATTTAGGACCTCCGTTCCCAAAAGAACCAGTGAAAAAACAGGGGATGAAAGGGATCCAGAAAGGTAAGATAATTTGAATCGTTAACTGTAGTTACGGGTGGTGGCAGCAGTTGTATCATGCATCATTTTAGGATGTTTGTCTTGAGAGCTGAAGGAGGCAAGCTGCCAGTGGTGGCTTTCCTTTGAGCCTGCAGTCTCCCATCAGTAAGTGATCACGCTGTTCATCATCGTGAAGGAATAACATCACGTGGTCCCACCGATGCATATACTGAAGAGAAAACTCAAGTGTTGGGTAACGTGTACGTAGTAAATAAAGAAATGAAACCGTATTAAAAAGCCAAGATCTTTGTTGTGTAACTGCTGGAGTAAGAAATCACAGGGCTGTGAAGTGACTTTCTGGTGGTAGTTTACGAAAATCTGAAATGGGACTTGATTGGGGGAGGAATGTAAATATGTCAATTCCAAAATCTAATTTAGGGACCCTAGAAATTTTGATAGGTGCCTGAATACTGTTATTAGTATGCTAGTATCCTTTTATTTTTCTTTTTACAACTTGTCTTGCATTCAAAGCTGGGCCGATACAAATGCTGGTGAAGAAGTGTTCCTGAAAGAGCCCTGCTGCCCTTATTTCGTGCCTTACTTACATAAGCCTAGTTATGCAAGCGTTCTTGCTTGCACCTTTCATTTGGTGCCTCACCGTTTCCTTGCCATTGCAATGCAGTTCGTGAGCCACCTTGCATACCTTGCCTCCGTATTATGAAGAGACTTAATGACTCCCCAGTTGTCTTGTAGTAGTGCATATTCCGCCACCGTGGGGTGTGGAAGGTTAGGCAGTGGAGACGGTGTGTACCATTGATGACAGAGATAGCCTGATCTGCCGTCTCGAAATGCTTAACTTGTTCTCATCCCTTTTTCTGTGAGATCGAGTTCTCATTTCAGAAACTGCCGATTTGGTTTGCAAGATTTTCTCCCTTTAATCACGGCTAAAAGTTTGTCTCCCAGGCAAAATTGGAGTGGGGTTTTGTATGACAGTATGAATACCTTACTCGTTCTCAGGAAGATACTGTGTGGTATACAAAGGTAGTAAGCTGTCGTTCATTTACTGCAGTGAAGATTTATTGCATTCTGTTTTGGTTCACAATAAAATAAATTAGCAAAAGATTGGCAGAATCTCTTCAGCTGAGACAAAAATGTCTTTTCATGTGCTGCTTGGCAATACTGCTTCAAAATCTCTGTCTGCAAGTCACCTGAGACGAAGTCAAGATGTTTTCA
The DNA here is from genome assembly GCA_013400875.1 of Anhinga rufa. Classification (NCBI taxonomy): domain Eukaryota; kingdom Metazoa; phylum Chordata; class Aves; order Suliformes; family Anhingidae; genus Anhinga; species Anhinga rufa. The sequence continues at coordinate 77,908 of VZTV01067332.1, forward strand.
CTGGAATCAGCCTTGGTGTCACGGGGTGGCTGCCACCCAAAGTGGGCGTGAACTTTCTAACTGGGTTTCCTTGGTTTTAAATTGATGAGAAAGCAGATAACTCTGTCTCGGTGGTTATAGTTGAGATCATGACTCCTGGCATGCTGCTGGCTGGATAATTACTGTCTTGAGTCTTCCAAACAGTTACCATTAAACATTTTTGTATTCAAAGCTGTTCTGTCATATTTCTTAGGTTGTGATCTCAGGTTTCTTGCATGTTGTGACAATGAAACATAGACACGCACGTGGGTGCCAGTTGTACTGGTTAGTTCTGTGTTGAAAGCGACCAAAGGGCAGAAAATATTTCAAGTATTTGGGCTGGCTGGAAATACCATGCCTGCACTTCTAATTGTGAGACGCTGCTTTGAACAAGATGAATTTTATATTCAGTTTGTCAGTCTGCTATTGATTTGAAGAGCTTTTCAAAGAGCAGGCAGTTGCACAGAATTACAATTGGCTGGTGTAGTTGTACTTGCCAACTTGTGATTCAAGATAGTATTTAGGAATTCAGACTGCAAAAAGGTAGATATTTAGTTTGTTAGATTTGTCGGTATTCGATGTCACTAGATAACCATTTTTCTTTACTTTCCCCGGTCATTTAAAGAGGTCATTGCTGTTTTTCAGGTATTTCTCCGAGAGGCAATAATTACAATGTTGGTCGAGGGCGTGGAATGCAAAAGAAATTGAAGCGTAAAGATCGTGGAAGGGGAAGAGGGGGCAATAAAGGATCTGATGGCTTTCATGAGGTACATGGAATTAAAACTGAATTCCTAATGTAGTTGTTTCAAATGACTGGATGCTTTGCTTTAACAGAAGAGTATTTAAAATGACATATCTTTAAGCTTTGTCCTCTTATCTAGAAAATCACTAGAATTTTCCAGCACTTGATATACGAAGTACAATTGATAACTTAAGCTAATACATAATTTTCTTGTTTTTCTTGGAAGTATGAAAAACTAGCAGAAAGTGGTTTGTGAGATTTGGTTCTGAATGGTGCATGAACTTCAATGTTAACTGTATGTGAAATAAGATGTTTTCCTACTACCAGTTCACCTCAGGTTTTTCAGCAAAGCAAATGGTCAGTTGTTTCCAGTTTCTATCTGAATCGTGAAGAATTCTCCTTCTCTTTCCATAGCTGTGACTGTGGAAATGGAAATACCTGTGACCTTGGTTTTCATTTAGTAATTCTTTGCACAGGAATTAGAGGAAACAGAGTGTTCAGTATTTGCACAATTTTTATAAGTTTCTCACTCCAGTCTTCACTTAAATTAAAACCAATACAAAATAGGTAATTAATGGATCAAATCCATCCATGGCTGAAAAACATTATTTAAGCCAAATCATACGTAAGTCTGTATACTGCAACTAAAATGTCTGTGGTTCTCCTCCCTCCTGCACTCAAGAATGCACACGGCTGGCTTCTCGCTAATGCAGCGATGTGTAATTCAGCCATGTTAATATTTCCCTGCGTTTTCCAGCTGGCCAAACTCCCTGGGGCTCCTGGGTGGTCCTGATCAGATGTTCCTTTCCCTGCCCTGCATGTGGTAGGGAAAAGGGCAGCCGTTTGAACTGTTAGGATGATGCCTCCCTCGTTTATAGGACTCCTCCTTCCTTCTGTAGAGAGCGCCCTGTCCTCCAGCACCGTCTCCCAGGCCGCGGGGAAGGGTGGAGGCGAGGAGGCAGCTGCAGGCAGGCCCCAGCAGGGCTGGGAGGCAGAAAACAAAAAGCTGGGCTCCTGGCTACAGCAAAATAATGAATTCTGCGACGCAGATGCTGTGCTGCGCGGTGTGGTGGGGTAACCGCCGAGGCTTCCGAGCCGCACAGCGATGTCCCTGGGATTCTCAGGGATGTGGTGGGAGCCTTTGAACCGTCCTCGGGCCGTTGTTTCAAGTGCTTTGTGGTGTGGGACGGTTGCTGGTTTGCAGTGCTCCCGGAGAGACTTGGAGCATCATGTTTATGTGATATTTGTGTTAACCTTGAAGAGGATCAAGTATTAGATTGAGCAGCTGAGATTTCTTTGGATTTAATGTGTTCAGAGTAGAAAACGGGTCTTGACCGATCCAGGAGTGGCATTTCTAGCTCGAGGATTTCTGCTTCTCGATGTCAACAAAATCTGCAAATCATTTGTAGTGTTAATGTTTTGTGACATTGCTCAATCTGCCGAGCAAAATGAGACCGGACGCTTGGTGTGCTGATGCTCGTGTGTGCTCATGACGCGGTGTGATGACTGTGGAGAACCGCATCCATTCTGTTTCAGGAGTTCCCGCTCAGCAGTCAGATCCCTGCTCATTTTTGTGAACGCTGGAAGCGCCTCTTCCCCTCTATCATCAGATCAGTAGGCAACCACCTAGCACTGCGAAGAAGGCATTTGTCTCTACCCTCTGTTGCAGCGTCATAGACAGCAGTTCATTAAAGGCCACCTACGTCCATGATTTCACTAGCTCTGCCAGGCCCCCTCAACACCTCTCCCAGACTCTCCAGTTAGATGAGCTTACTGCACTTTCTTTAGTTTATCTCAAGTGCAGATGCCACATGGGAATCAGATCATAAAAGGGAGCAATTATTTGCCTCACCAGGTACATAATAATTCTTCCGTGTTAGGTCATGATTGAATTGTGCTGCCTCTCTGCTTTGCTTCATGGTGTAAGTGAACAGGTTGTTTTTCTTCTAGCAGGAGAAAAAAAGAAGATAGAGCATCCAGAGAGACCAATTGCGTGAGAAGCACTTAGAGGGGAAGGATTGGCAAAGCATAGCCTCGTGGCTATGGTGGTGGTCTGGAAGCCTGGGTGATTACTCAGCTCCTGGCTCTCTGCAGAGGTGCCCTTAATTAGGGGGCGGTTGGCACTGACCTAGCGGGTGCCCAGGAGTCAGCCCTGCTTTCCAGCATTGTCAAATGAAGCGTGAGACAGTCTGTCCGTTCAGTGAAGTTCTTTGTGCCTGTTATATGCTTTATAAAAAAGACTCTGTATTAAAGCAGTTGAGAAAAAGTGTGCGTATTTACGTTCACTTTGAGCAGTGGGTATAATAATTTTAAGAACTTAAATCATGGTGTAGTTAATCACATTTTGGGGTAACTAGTGCACCAAGTATGCTCTAACATTTTTGCAACTGCGCTTAGTAAGTAAGCATCAGTTCGATGTTAATTTTTCTTACAGGACGGCAAACCAGTGAAGAAATGGGTTAATATGAGTCAGGAGTTCATAAACCAGCATACAGTGGAACACAAAGGCAAACAGATATGTAAATATTTCCTTGAAGGGAGATGCATTAAGGTAAGTATGCACCGTGTCTGTCGGTCATCGTCTTTGGTGTGAGGAAGGGGAGAAGGCGCTCTGTTGTTTTGCACTTCAGCTGATGCAAAGGAGACTTGGTGTGATGAAACTCAGTGGTTTGATTTCTACTGTTTTGCCTATTTATAAATAAATGCCAACAGAAGTACTTGTGGAAAAATATCCCCTTCTGTTACGCGTTTTGAATGATTACAAATTCTATTTAAAAAGATTGTGTTTGCTTATCAGTATGTACAGTAAAAACATCTGTGATAGTATTGTAATCTTACACTGACAATGTATCGTATGTAAATACACAAATCTTACACGAGTGTGGAATCTGTAAATAGGCAATGATTTCTGAATGTATTCGATTATTTCTCTTTTATGTGCTACCGCTTATTTTGAAACATTGAAGGAATTGCTTAATTACGCTAAATAATTTCTCTCTAAAGTAAAAAGTGGGGTTGTAGTAATAGTTCCCCTACCAAAGAATCATCTTCCTTCAGCCAGCAAGTGGAAGGCAGCAGAAAGAAGAGAATGCTATTCAGAGCAGTCAGCTGTCAAGCAAAAGTCCTAGCAAGACAGTCTCTTATTACATAAAAAAAATTGTTATTGCTTCATTTTGAAGCTTATGCTGCTGTGGAGTTGAATCCTCTGATGTGAGACTAGTTCAGTCAGTTATAAAACGCACTTAAGAAAAACGGCATGCTTCTCAAATAAGTGAGTGCGCCATTTATATTTGGTTCTTCTGTCTATTTAGACATAGAATACTTTCTGTTTCTTTTTCAGATGGTTAAAGTAAAGGTGAAAATCAGTATGCTTTTTTCCCAAACCAGGGCGGGATCGAAAACAATGCATTTGTTGCTGCCTTTATGTATTTTAATATGCCGTGCTCAGCGAAATGAGTATTTGCTGCCACCTTCAGTTTTAAAACAAGTGGCTGAAAGAGCACTTAGCTTATTTTTCAGGAAAATAAATACGACAAATATGCAAAACCTCTCCCCCTCGAAGTAATCCTAATGTATAACATGGTATGGTTGATACAAACTTGATATTACTTGGACTCTGGTTTTCCTATGTGGAAGAGTCTTAATGCTTTGCTTGTTGGACTTTTTAAAGTCCTCCCACGCACCCTTAAAACAGAATCAGGTTTTCTGACCAAGTGCATAGTTGTTTATATGGAAAAGAATTTCAGTAAAGTATTTGTTTAAATGCCTTTTCAGTGCAAATTGCTAGGTGGAGGCAGGGAACTGGTACTGTTTTCTGTGGCCACTGCATATATTCCTGGCTGAATCCTGACTCAGGGATTGTTTCTCTATGCCCAGGCCCCCCTATTCACAGTTTTTAGGGACGTGCTTATAATGCAATTCTGTGTTAGTAAAGATAAAAAGTTTAAATTCAGCTAAGGAGGATGTTTTTCTTTAAATATGAAATGGAATTACTCAGCATTTCAGATTGATAATGTCTTTTCTTGTGGGTTTTTTGTTTGTTTGTTTGTTTCTAGGGAGAGCAGTGTAAATTTGATCATGATGCAGAGATTGAAAAGAAAAAGGAAATCTGCAAGTTTTACATACAGGGTTACTGCACCAAAGGAGAGAACTGCATTTATTTGCACAATATCCTTTAAAAAAAAAAAAATACTTGAATTAAACTGAAAGCTTATATTTACTCTTAATTGATGGAAGTGATTTTTAGGGTAGCTGTTTCCTTTCTTAAGAGACTATACCAAAGACTATGTAGATTTACTACAAGAAGATTATTTTTCTGCTCAAATACTCCAGGAGGAGTAAATACGTCTACAATTACTGGTTTGGGTTTGGTTTTAAGGATTTTTAATGTTTTAAAAGATAAAACCCCTTGAAGTGAGGTGTATTTGTCCAGATACTTTCAAAACCCTGGCCTGTTTTTGTTTGTTGTAAAGGCCTTGTGTTTTATTCTGGAATTGAGACCTTCACCTTTTTCATCACAATTTTAGAATCAAGTCAAAAATAACGTTAAGGCCACAGCAGTGTAATTATTAGTAGAATGTTAAATGGAACTAGGAGGTAAGTTTGTTATTAGCTTTCAAAATTCTTAACATATTGCTTTGGAAAGGTTAAGTACCGGTGAAGGATAGTTGACAGCTGAATTTCATAAACTTGCCAAAAAGTGCAAACCAGAAACCAGCCTTTGTTAGGAAACCTTAATACATTGCTTACATGAATTCCCTTGCAAGTTCTACCACACAGGAGCAAAATGCTATCAAGGAGATAAGTGCAAATTTTCTCATGCTCCTCTGACTGCAGAAACAAAAGAGCTGTTGGATAAGGTGAGCAATACTTGGTCTGTAAACACAAGGTTTGTCACCCGAAACAAATGGGGGGGGTTGCTTAGCCATTTCTGTGGGATTCTCAGGGAGCGTGATGTGAACAGTAATGATGTTAAGCTTCCCCGGTGCTCTTCAGCACAGTGAGTCTGTGACCAGGTTCAACACCAGGACTTCCCCTTGCTATCGGTTATTCAGTTATTTTTTTAGCCATATCAGACTTGTTTATTTTCATAACTCAAGTTTCTGCCCATGAACTTTCTTTTGTGTACCTTTCTATGGAAATCTTCATGTACTCTGTAACAAGTGGTGTGGCTTTTATGTTGTCTACGCTGAGCTGCCCAGAAGTTAGATACCATCTGACTTACTTCTGCACTCAGGGTGGAGAAAGGAATGAGGTACCTCCTCTGAATGATCCGTGCAGTCTTGACCTTTGTGTTAAGAAGGATATTTGTGTGCCTCTCCACTTACTATATAACAGGCCTTAACAGAAAGGTGGCCTGAATTTAACACGAGAAACATTATGAATCTTAGAAAGAGTCCTTCAGTTTCTGTCGCTTAAAATTGAAGGGAATGGACTTGTGTGAAATTGTCCTGTCTACAGAAATAGTTTTCTTCCTGGCTGTGAATCGGTGTCCTGCAGAACGAGTAATAATAGATGTATAATTCCTCCGAGTTCGATGTCAATACATAGTAGTATTGTAGCGGGTAATTACATTTAAATGGAAAGTGCAAGACTAAATTGAGTTGTGTGTACTGCAAAATTAAGGAGGTGTTTGCTACATTGCTTTGTCCTAGGTTTTGAATACTGAGGAGGAACCACAAAACGAAGATGAGAAGGAACTGGAGGAGCTCAGAAAGCGTGGCATAGTTCCTCTCCCTAAGCCGCCACCAGGTGTTGGACTTCTGCCAACCCCGCCAGAGCAATATCCGTTTTCTGAGTCTGATATAGAAAATTATCAAGATCCTTCAGGAGAATATAAGAAAATCCCATCTCTCTTTGAAATAGTTGTGAAGCCCACTGTGGATTTAGCACACAAAATTGGAAAAAAGTAGGTTTTAGAATTTTGTGTAGAGCTTTCCTTAAATATTTGGACAATTCTCTTAACTGCTGTCAGAAGTATATACTTCTGAATAAATTGCTATGGTAATGATCTGTCAAATACTGGCTATCATAATTATTTACTTATTTAATGCTTTCCATAGAAGAGAACTTACTGAGCCTTGACCTTCCAGAAAGTTGCTCCGTTGGCTCTTGTTTTGGCTCTGTGCTTGCCTTGCCTACTTCCATTTGCAGGTCGAGCAAAGTTCATTCCCTTCTGAACTCTTCTTATAGTTAGCTTTTTCTTGACGAAAGCCAATCGACACTCCTGATGGAGACTGTTGGCCTTGGGACGTTTAAAACTCTTAGAACTGGACTGGACATTTGCTGCAACTGCGTGTGCTAATACTGAAAAAATGTTCTACTTCTAGACAAGCTCTGTCATGTGTAATGTATACAGTTATTCTCTTCGAAAATTATTTTGCTTCTTTCAGATTTTCATCCAACTTACGGTCAAATAAGTACAGACAGACATCTGTAAGAATGAGGAGGGGGAGGAGATAGCTAACAGGCTGTTGATCTTCAGAAGTGCAAAATTTGATTCACTGATTTTTCTCTTGCCTACAGGCCACCAACCTTCTATAACAGCGCATCACCGCCAAGACCGCCGTTTCAGGGAAATGACCCCCATTCTCAGCATATGTATAATCCAGGTTCAAGTCCAGGGCCGGGACCCGGCATGTCACAAGGACATAATGGGCCGCCGATGCACCCAGGTTCTCCTGGGCATCATCCATGCGCAGGGCCTCAAGGCCCAGGGATGCCACAGAGTCCTCCCATGCAGGGTGTTCCACCGGGCTTTCTCGGACCACAGAACCAGACTGGTATGCCTATGCAAGGACAGCAAGGTGGTCCACCTCTCACGCCACCGGGTCTCGGTGGATCTTACAATGCCCCAGGAGTCCAAGGACATATGGTGAATATGCCGAGAGAGAA
>VZTV01067333.1:1486-25878 GCA_013400875.1 Anhinga rufa
GAGAACAGAAAAGAGGGGAAAAAAGGCACACAGGTGTAGTGATCACCCACACCTTGCTTTACTACGAGTCTAGTGTCAAACTGAGTTTGTGCAGGGTGAGACTTTTGGACAGAAAGTCCTTTCAGGACAAGGAGAGTGGCTCCCGAACCTCTCACGAAACATCTCAGCATCAACTCAGATTCCCAGGCTGGAGCCAGACCCACTGACCTGTGTCCACCACATAGAGCCATCATTTTAGTGGGGGGTTAGCTCCTGGCTGGCTGATCTTCAAGTCACAGCCCCAGATTTCAGATCACAGCGCTCAAGGTTTCCTAAAATAGTCCCGTCACTGAAGTTCTCTCATTCAGCCATAATGCAGCAGTATCATTCCCTAGCCTCATGCTCAGAAACAGCTGAGATTTTTGGCTGCATTTTAAAACAAAAAAGCAAAGAGAAGGAAAAAAGCAGGGGGTGGAAAACAGCTTGAGGGAAATGCCCGACATGGAAAAGCTTCAGCCTAAATAGCTGAGCTTTGGCAAAGCTGTAAGCAGTCAGACGGCTTCTTACAACGAAAACCACCCAACACACTTGATTGGTGCATACCCACTCATAAAAATGCAGACACCTCTTGTACATTCAAAAACCTGTGCTCCACAGCAGATAGGGTGAGCAGTAATGAATGGGTTCGAATTGCAGCAGCAAGATCAAGATCAGGAAAACATTTAACTGTAAAGATAACTTGNCTTGGGTCCTAGGATAGATTTCCTAGGAGAAATCAGTTTCCATCACAGGAGGTTGGCAGAAGTAGACGGAGTGCAACCATCCCTGCCATAGCGAAGAGCAGCTAAAAAGCTAACGAGGCAACACATCGAGACTCCTCAGTATTTACTTTATACACAGTCATTTACGCACACTAACAGTGAGCAATAATGCTCTTCCCCTCGTAGAAGGCTTTTATAACTGTTGAAATGATCTCTTTCACATTCATGTTTTAACAGAGACAGTATCTCTACCCCAGTCTGACAGAAGTGATGAAGCAGAGGCACATGGAGGTTGTGCAACTTGTCCATTCTCATAGAAAACTAGCGGGGCTGATAAGACCAGTATTTGGAGTTCTGCATTCATCACTTCAACCCAAATTGTTCTTTTCCCTGGGAATTTCAGAAAAGTTCACGCACACATTTTCACAGCCACTGATTGATGGAGTTCCTTTTTTTGGCTGCTTCTTCTGCTCTAGGGTTTATCTGAGTCCAGTACCCCAGGATCTCCTTACAGCTACCTCAGACTCTCTTTCTTTTCTCCAGCCAGGGGATTTCCACTGTCATATCCAAGGTTGCATACATCCCTTTTGTCTAGCAGTCTGCTGTGCTTCATCTTCCTGAGGAAAGATCCTGGATGGGAACTTTTCCTCCCTGCTTTGCTTATCTACTTCTCAACTCCTTCCCTTCGCTTCTGACCTGGCAGGTCTTCACTATATGTCTAACTACTTCATAAAATGGAGATTCCTGTTTATTTGCTCTGTCCCTTCTCTTTCAAGGCTTCATCTTAATTCTAGAAAGTCAAAGAAATCCTTTGGGAATTGGAGGAAGCCATCTGAGAGTGTCAGAAGATTCAACAGATAACATCCCACTGCTGCCCAGCCAAGGATGTCTGGTGAGCAGCTCATGACCCTGGGAACAGCTTGTTTCCTCACCACTTCTCTTTCACTCTTAACAGCAGCTTCCTTGAAGTTATGTACCCAAAAACTTATGAGTATCAGTGTTGAGCTTCACAGATCTTTTGAGATCCAGAGGTTTTTTTGTTTCTTCCACACCATTGTCTTTTAAGACTTGATTTTCATGTCCTTCATATTTATGGTTATTTTCTCAGTAGCACCAAAATTTTCACCTGTTTTTCTTTGGTTTGCCTCTAGATGGGAAACAGCTACAATTAATTCAGGATCTGTTCTCATTTTGCACTCTGCAGACTGATTTCCCACAGCTTTGGATCCCAGCCTCTATCACATCTGCTCTCACTCAGCTTGGCAACATACTCATTTTCCACCATGGTATCTTAATGGTTCTTTCCTGCTCTTGTAAGGAGTCTACTGCCATTTCAGAGTTTTGCCCTTTAATATGTCTTTATCTGACAGGAACCCGAAGCAACATTCATTTCCAAAGATGAAAACCAGGTGTGCTCCTCATGCTACTGTTTTAGTGTCAAGGAGGTGTATGTTTGGCCACCCAGTTTAGGCTTCTGCCTCCAGTAAAAGCCAAGTACAGATTCAAGGGATTCACTAGTAACTAGTCTGGATGAAAATGCGCTGAAGACAACCTGCAATGGCATTCAAGGATTACCTTCCTGGCAGATCTGCCTGCAGGCACCATAGTCCTTCATCACCTCCAAGGTAAAGCTTGCAGACTTATGAAGGGGAAGACAAGCTTAACTAACCGTTACCTTGCAGCTCCCTCCCAGTTGGTAGGTTGTCATGGCAGACCTGTTTCTCTGCCAAAGGAGGAACACAGTCTGGGCACCGCTCAGCTGAGAAGGGACAAGACAACGACCAGGGAAATTGTTCTTAGCAGAAGATACTAATTCAAGCACTAACTTTCATGTAAGAGCTTCTGAAAAAGCATTTCAGAGCAGAGCTTTAAGGCCCAGCTCTCCCTGTTTCAAGGTGTGTCACCCACCACATTGTACATCTTGGTTGTGAAAGGCTGAATTTCAGTAGGTTTTCTCCCCTAAGCTGTACATGGCTTGAGATTTATCTCCCATAGAAGCAGCCATAGATACCTGACGGTGTCTCCAGGAAGCAAATTCTTCCCACCCCCACTGAGAACCACAAAGCTGGGAAAAGCCTCCATTTTCTATACACTAAAAAAATATCCTAGTCATTTTAAATTCAATCAGTTACAGTCTCTGAATTACTTTGGAGTATGCTGAAATGAAAGCTGGTTGAGTCAGTCTGGTCTTTAGGTTACTAGTGCTCAGTGTCAAAGCCACACACCACTACTGTCCCCACCCAGGCACAGGAGTACAGAAAGTCCTAGCAGTGCTCCCCCATGGGTCCCTTTCCCAGCATTTATCACTAACACTGCATTTAGGAATGAAGTGATTGTCAGCAAACATCTACCAAAAGCCCAGGAGCACTGTGCAGCAATTGAACTTGCTGCCTGGGAGCTTTTTGCTCCCGCGGCTGCTGTGCACATACCGACTTTCTCACCGCTTCATGAGAAGAGTGTGCAAAGCGCTTTGAAAGCCAGGTCTGCAGAGTTTTCTCTGAAGCTGCCTGTAATCCACCCTTTTTTATGCTCACGTAGGCAAAAATCGAGTACCTCGATGACTAGCTGCAGTCCCAAGCACAGAGGCAGGCTGTTAAACACGCTGCTGCCCTTGGTTTGAAAGCACCATCTTCCTCCACTTTGTTTCTCAAACACCAGTATTTAATGACAAACAAGAGCTTTTCTCCAAGGAAAGTGACACTGCTGCAACCCAGAAGTGAGAGAACAGGATCACGAGCCCCGAGTGCAAGAAGCTACATTCAAAGTACAGTCAAAACAGAGGTGTGCATGAATATGGACAAAGCTGGGTCTCTCCATCTCGATTCCTCTGCACTGCCTTTGAACTGAAGAGGAAGTGCTTGTGGCAATGCAGGATACAAAGCTGATTATGCTTTGCTCTATAAGAAAACATATGTAGCCAGTGAACACATGACTGCCAAAAGATTAAAAGGAGACTAAAATTCAGCACTTTGTCTTCATTTGCAGTTCCACGAAGTACTCACTTTTTTTCATCCTTCTTTCTCTTCAAAGACTTCAGAAAACAAGTGAGAGATGATGGGAAAAATACTCCAAATCCTGAAAGCAGTGGTAGGGAAACTGAGGTGTAGTTTATGTTCCAGCTCAGCTGCATAAGATGGGCTAGAGCAAAGCAGCAAACTGCCATTTGAAGGCCTCCAGTCACAGCCTCTGTCTCCTGTAGCAGCTAGGTATATTCCCACCGACTAGTTGCTTATAGGTTTGTGACAGCAGCCCAGCACTGAACTTCTCTAATGCATCTTTGCCTTATTTAACTAAGTGTTTCAGAAACTCTTGGACCCTCAGAGACCACGTTCCCTCCTTTGCTTTCCTGCATTTTTCCGTTAATCTACTCAGAAACTATTTAAATAATACCTTCATTGCCTTTTTGATTTCCTAATTTTCATTTTAGGCTCGCAAAGCCTTTGCTATAAGAAGCATTCCCCAGCAGCACACCTGTTTCTCTGCCAATGAACCTTTAACTTAGAGTGCTGAGCACCTGTGAGCAGATGCATGTTCAAAAAGACAATTAGAGTTTCCTGACATATCGAGCCAGCAGCAGCTCTTAACACAGTCATCTGGGGCAGGAGGTGCTCCAGCTGCTGATGGCCTGGAGCTGAAGAAAGGACCACTTTTCCATTTCTTGCATTCCCGGTGCAAACAAGACGCACACACCTAGCATGTAGCTCAGAAGTACTTTAATAGCAGCAAAACGTAAGCTCCAGCCTCATTTTTCTTCCCAAGTTTCATTACTCTTGTGGGATTTTTTTTGCAAGATGTACTGTCCTAGCCCCGGAGGGTTGGCTTGTCAAGCACAGCTTTATCCTGACTTGTAAAGGCAGAAACACTAGATCAAGAGCAGCTGTTTTCTTTACATTGCCAATATGTTTCCAATGACTGGTGCTCACCCTGCGCTCACGAGTACGGCCCTGGTTCAGGAAAACATTTATTCAGCACATGCCTAAAAGCCACTGACCTGAATGAGACTCGAGCTTGTGCTTCGGATTTGTTCTGAATCAAGGTCTGAAAGACGGGCCATTTCTTTCTGCTCATTTAAACACTGAAACCCAAGACTGTAACACAGTATATTGAAATGTCCCTCTACTGCTGTTCCATCAGCTCATGAATCTTGTGGAAAGGCCATCAGTTACAGGTTGCTGCAACTGTGGTAAAAACCTGAACCTTACATTTATCTTTCCACAGCATACATTAGTGACTAAGATGTACGATGTTTTCTTGCTATCAGATTTAGAAAAGTTCTGGAAGCTTGTGGCATATGATGGACTCTTTGAAATGTTTTCCTTGGATTGAATAACAGGTTGCATTTTGATTAGGAGAAACGTATACCAGAGGAGGGCAGGCAGTGATGAATTAACAATTTCCTATCGCTTTCGCAGGCTTACTATTCATTTTAGGTGGAACAAATTTGTGTCAATTGAATAATTCCATAGAGGCATTGATTTATTTGGAATTTAAAGGTATAGTAAAGAAAACATTCAGGGTCTTAAAGATTATAGTTTTGATTAACTCTTGGATTTTAAAAAAAACCCACTTCTTTTCCAAGCTGTGGTGATTTCTAAAAAGCTCTCTTTACATCAACAGTCGAAGTTGAGGCAAGTTTTCTTCTACAACACCAGAACAGCACTTTTTGGATTTCTGCTACGTAGCACTAACACCAAACTAGCCTCCTCTGTCGTGTTCTGCTGCCATTTGCCTTTGGGTATTTCTAAATAAAATAATCATACAGGGGCCAACACTGGACCCCACCCACACCAAAGTGGGGAAGGTTAAGACAAGCCAAAGCTACCCACTGGAACAAGCACTTGCTTCCCTGATAGCTGTTACCCTCTCGAGAAAGTTTTGAAAAATGCAGCTTACAATAAAACTCTCCATCACTAAGGGAAAAACAATGGTCTATATTTAGGATGAAAAATTAGACAGTAGTAACACCAGGGAATTATAAGCAAGCCTGACAGTTGTGCTCTGGGGAACATAGCCTCAGATGAAGGGTCACACCAGTGGTCTGCCTGTGCTGGCCACTGTCACGAGGATGTCCCTGAGCAGGCAGATACCCACAACATTTCCAACACCAGAAAAGCACGAGCAAAAGCCCCAGTGATGCTGAGAGCGTCTTGCTCTTTGAGGTACTGACCCAACTGAAGCCAAGAATTCAATTTCATGGAGGGGATGATTTACAGCCTGAGCTGTTTTAGGGGCTGGCTGCTGGAGAGCATCGCCTGCAGAGCAGGGGGCTGAGAGAAGGGAGCTGCAACCCTCCACAGGGGCAGAGAGCTGCTACATCCAGTGATGCTCCAGCCTGTTCCCAAAGCCCAGACGATGGGAGACCCAGCCACCACCCACCACACCTGCACCACGGCATCCAAACATGCCAGCCCTCTGGAAATTTGGGGTAACTCTACCAAACAGTGTAAAACCCACTGGTGCCTCCCCGCCACCCCGACGTAATTCAGAGTTCAGAATAATGCTATGTTCGGACTAATGTATGTATCCCCATACACTACCAGAAAACAGATATGCAAGAACACAAATTTAAATGAGAAAGGGGTTATGAATCTTTTGGATTTAAACAAAGAATTGAATCATGTGCGATAATTACAGCCTTTGCAGGCAGCAAATGCTTCAGTCAAGTTCACGCTCCTTTAATTAAGAGGGCTATATCTCCTTCCACATTAAACATCCTCATCTAAATAATAAGCTTTCAATACACACAACCCAATAAATACTGTCTCCAGATTGCATATTTAGTGTCTCCAATAAATAAGGCTATAATTTCAACTACTAACTAGTCATGAATAGCAGTTTAATATAACAACGTAACCATTCAAATGCAAAGTTAAAATGGCATTTCAAGTTCTAAAATTGTTTGAAATTGTCACTAACAGGAGCCATTCTCCTCCAGTCAGCAGCCTGTTGTCACAGAGCTGGATGCCCCAAAGGCTCCTACCTCTTCATCAAGCTAGGCTCAACTTGGCCCTCAGTCACAAGCAGGCAACGGACAGCCAGAGCACAACCTCCTCGGCTTTGTTTATGGAGGAAGCTCTTCTCATTAGATAGCTAGATGGGCCTGCACATTGCTTGGAGACAAATGTACGGACTTTCACTTGTAGGTCAGCAGTTCAGACCTGATGGGTATGAGTAATGACAAGCTAATTGATCTCAGATGGCCATTTGGTGGTCTCTGCAAAATGAATTTGGTGGGCTGGGTTCATGTCTCAGGGGATGAGCATCCATGTCATAGAAAAACCGGCACTGCTCAGCTCCTCTGCAAGGGCAAGATCTGGAAGGCGACATGAAAAACACCCTCTTTTCTTAGAGGGGGACCCTTCACAGCAGGGCTGGAGCGCACCGACAGCTGGAGTTGAAAAGTTGACTCTCGCTGAGAAACTTCACAGCAGCTCTGAAGAGCTGGGCTGCGTTTTTCTCAGCCCACTCCTCCGCTCCCAGCAGAGGAGCCGAAGGTTCGCTAACAGCCCCTTTGCATGCCAGGGAACTTGATGCCCACGCCTAATTGGAGAAATGCTGACGATGTTCTCTTCTAATAAGAAACTGTTTGCATTATGGCTCTCTAATAATACATCCCCTGTCCTTCCAGCATACGAGAAAAAAACATGACCCTTTACAACTCATCTACTGGCTAAAATTAGTGATTTTTAGCAGTAATGCATTTTTTTTAAATTATGTCCAGTGGAGCAGAAAGAGCCTCAAAAAATCCTTCTCTCAGGAGGGTCATTTATTCTGACAGAAGTGCTAAAGCATATATCTTTCTGTCACAGCTCTGGCCCTCAGAAGAATTTCTAGATACAGTATTGCTTTTTTTATTTCTTTCATTTAAACATTATTAATTGCCTCCCCAGCCCTCTTTGCTGAAAACAATTGTCTGGGGTCAGACTTAAGGGCTGTTGTTTCCATTCCTGCTATGCACAAAGGATCACTTCATTACAGAGCCTTTCTGGAGGAGCTGCATATGGACTGATCCTGCTCTCCCACTGCTTAATCCTGGGCTAACCAGGATTTAATACTAAAGTTGCTCAGCAGGTTTGCTCCCGATTTGCAGGGACAGGCAAACCTCAGCCTCTCCAACAGGATTGACCGAAAGCCAGAGGTACTGAGGCCGAGGTGCGCCTCCCAAAAGGGCTCCGGAGCAAGGGGGGGGGGCTCAGCGCATCCCCCTGTTTTGTAGCTGGGCTCCTCAGAGGCAGCAGCTCCAGCAGGTAAATGAGGAGGACACCTCCTCCCTGGCGCCCACAGCCAGCCCCACAGGTGGTTCTCCTTGGCTTGTCCCCATGGGAAGCTTCCTTGGAAAAATGGTAAATACTCCAAGGAGGAAGTCTGCTCGGGTCGGCGGGGAGGTGAAGCACTGGCTTTGTTCTCCGTCCCAGACGCAGCGCGTGGCCTCGGGCGAGCCCGCGAGCCCCGGGGTTCCCACGCGGCCACGCAGGCAGGTGTGGGCACCGGCTCTGCCTGCACGCAGCCCCGGGTGCCCGGGCAGGCACAGGGATGGAGACACCCAGCACCCGCAGCAGGGACAGGAAGGCACAAGCTGCCCTTCTCCCTGCCAAGCCCTTTGCACCCCGAAATGTGCAGAACAACAACTTGTTTGTTCGCAGTGGGAAAATACATGGGGGCGCTCAGAGGGAAAGCACTAGAGAACCAAAAGTACTGTATTTGCATGTATAATGGCCATGTTTGCTGCTCCCTCCCTGCTTCTGCTGCCATAAATTAGGGAACAGGCAGGAGGTACGCCTATGCTCATCTGCTGGTAATTTGGTTGAGGCAGGGTGTAGCTGCAGCATGCAAATACACTCCTGCTTCCTCTTCTGCCTCAAACAGGGCACCTTTGCCCCCAGCTCCACTGGCAAGGCCAGCAGTGGGGAGCTACATGCCCAGTGCCAGCGCCATGCCCGGCCACCTCGCAGCTGACACAAAGCTGGCCGAGGAGGATCCCCCGGTGGCACTGGGCCAGTGTACCAGGTCCTGCATTGCGTCCTTCCCCGTGGCGAGCGCACAGGGGCTTCCCAACAGCCCCGTCCCTCCAGGAGAGCACTGGCAGGATTTTACCATTCACATAATTTTGGCCTGCTTTAAATTAGGAGGAGGGCCCAGCTGAGGCACAGCATGGGAGCGCTGAGGCCGTTCCTCTGGGCGCTTCCCAGGCCTCCCCGCCTGCGCTCGGGACGCACAGGGACGACCGGGAGGGCAGCCCCACACCCGAGCCACAAGCTGCCCCGCTCTCAGGCAGTCAAGGCCACCACCGCACTCCCTCTGTGCGTGCTTGGTTGCCGTGCCAGCTCTGCGCAGGGTTTACACTGGAAAGACCTTATTCTGAGTTATAAAACCTTCTGCTTTCTAGGAGGGTGCCAGCATGGCTCTCGGCAGGAGGAGGACTAACCAAGCCCAGGCGTCAGCACCTAGCCCTAGAGATCTCATTGCAGTGGCTGTGCCTGGATGGGACCAGGACCCTTTTGGGGGGCGCAGCTGGCTGCAAGGACCAGGCAGAGGAGACCCAAGCCCCCGGCAGGCAGCAAGCACAAGAAGCCATGCAGGGAGCAGTGAGCGCTCTCTAGATCTACTACCACAGCTCCTCACCTTCCTGCTGCTGTGGTTGTTATATTCAAATCAAGGCTGACATCAAAAATAACCACCTCTAATGCTGCTTGGCCCTCCTCAGCCCTTTTGGCAGATTTATTTCATCCAGCAGCGACCACATCCCTCCCGGGTGCCCTGCAAGCTATGGTCTAAGCAAGGTCCCTCACCGAAGCTGCTGCACTCTCCTCCCAGGTGCACCAGCCAGGCCCCAGGTGCCGGGGCCAAGCAAAGCCTCAGCCTTTTCTCTTCCCAACATGCAAGGGGCTAGTTGGACTAACTCCCAGAGAGCCTGGCAGGGGAATATGCAACCTGTTTGCCCTCGACCCCCCTCTCTGTCCCAAAGCGCCCAGCAGCACACAGGGGGAGACCTTCTGCAACATCTGCGATGTTTAGCAGGAAAGAACGCGTAGGCGTGCATGCTCTTTGCTCTCCTACCTTGCTGTAAATTGCACAGCCTTCCTGCAATGCCACGTTCACTCGACTCAGTGCCGCTGGTGAGCTTGCGGTGCTGCGGCACACGTGGCTTGCCACATGAAGAGGAAGGTGCACGCCTGGTCCTCGTCCATGGCGGGAGGGGAGTCTGAAGAGGTGTTTGATAACCCACAGGGTTTGAGACTCTCAAAACCCCCACAAATCTCAGCTGAGAGGCTGCCACTGCATTTGTTCCAGTGCTGGGTTCAGGACCAAAGGCTTTTACCCCCTCCCTTTCATGCAGCATCTTGTACTCTTTCCGCCAAAGCCCCTCTGAGCCCCTGGTTCAGCACCAGGTGACACCAGCTGCAGAAGAACTACCCTCTGGTTTCAAAGCCTTTCTGTACGCACACACTCACACAAACTCTCGCAGTCACGCTTCCAGGCCCTGCTCACTCCTGCAATCAGACAGCACATTTCTAAAGTAACGCAGGGCAGAGGTACATTTAACTCCTAGCAGGACCTCCACACACAAACCCCAGAGGCTCCTCAGACCGCTCTGTCGCTACCTCCAGGCTTCTGGACCAGAAAGAAAATCCTTCCTCTAAGATCCATAAGTGACTCCTGCAGTTGCTGAGAGCCCCAACTTCTTTTTTTCCACCAGGAGACACTCCTGTTTTAACACCTCCTGGCTCCTTGCTTCAACAGGCAGACCCACAGCATAGCCCCACAGAGCAGAACACCCCACAAGAAGCAGCACCACCCCACTGCTTCATGTTTACCTGCTTTGCAGCATTTCTCCCCTTTCAGCAGGGAGCAGACGCTCAAGCCTTTTCTCTTTACAGGAACATCATAAATGCCCCTGTAACAGTATACTGAGCCTGGCTGCAGGACTATAAAGGACTATAAAGGCAGCAGCCTGATGTTCCTCAGGTGTGGGGCTCCACAGGTGGCTGGGACAAGCCCTTCCCCACGCTCTTTCCCAGGGCTGGGAGGGGGTCCCGCCTGCCCCTCAGAAACCAAGCCCATGGGCCACCGTCCCACTGCCCACCTCCCTGTTCCCAAAGGGACCCTGGCCCCCCGCCACGTCCCAACGTTCCTTCCCACCTCATTCACTTTGGCCTCAGCAGCCCCATCTGTAAAACAGGGCTGTTGTAGCTCCCTTGCGGAGCTGGGTGCAGCCCTGGGGGGCGCATGCCGAAGGGCTAACCCACCACCCTGTGCCCAAGCCCACCGCCCCACTGGTCGGGAGGGCAGGACCCCCGAGGGGATGCCCTGGGGGATGCACATCCCCCGGAGAGGATTCATGGGTTGATTTTCCCCTTGAATATGGGAAGCTCCAGGTTTGGTACAAGAGAAGTAGGTGCCCAAGTGAGCAGGGTTAGCCTCGTGTCTGAAGGAAAGCCATTGCCTGGAAAGTACGTATAATACAATAAGCAGGTTTAATATTTTTATTATGTACATTTTTTGTCATAAATCCAGAGCTATGTTTTCCATGCATTGCAGAGAGGCAGATTTTGAGAGCTGATGTTTGGAGACATTGAAAACTTACTCTTCTCAAGGGAAGGTGGGAATCTGTGTGGTGTAAGAGCTCGAGCCCATCACAGGGCAAGGGAGGGGGCTGGCAAGGTCGTCCCCACTCTTCCCAGCAGCCTTCGGAGCTGGTGCCCGCTGGAGCTAACTGGGCAGCTCACACTCCTTTTGGACGATCAGTGCTGGCTCTCCAAAGGCTCACGGGCCAGATCTGAGCTGTCTAACATTAAGCACGTAACAGAGGAGCTTTCGTTAGCCAGGTGCCCTGTTTCCCCCAGGAGACACGGGAGGCAAGGGAGGAGGGAAAAGGCTCCGTGGGTCACTCCTGCCTGCAATGTTTCCCAGCTGCTTTTCCTGCCTGGTCAAATGAAAAGAGCTTGTTTCTAAATGATAACACGTGGCAAACGATCCCAACAACAGATGGGAAGAGCCCAGCATGATTTTCCGCAGGACACAAGCCTTCTCCAGGTGTTCCCCAGCGATGGAAATAGCACCTTCAGATCAAAAAACCGAACTCGCAGCAGAATGCAACCCAACGGCTAATTTATATTGTGGAAAAGCCAGAGGTGCTGTTCAAAAAACAAACTTATAAATAACATTGTGGTTGATGTTCTCTCAGTTCATAAATATGCCCGCTCGCTCCCCAGTTTTGGGGGGGTGGGAGACACATTTTTTTTTGGAGGGGAGGGGGAAAAATGCAGCAGACTGGGATTGTGAGCTCTCTTTTTGCATTGAATGCAAGGAAGAAAAAAACCAACTCTGCATATGGAGCTGCCTGGGCTTAGCTGTTGCAGGAGAAAACAGCTTTGCCCTTTGCTCCAGTGTCCTCGTGCCAGGCTCCTCGCAGCTGCCTGCCTTTGCAGGCTCAGCCGCAAGCCCCAGAGCCCATCGCCGTTGCATTTTTCACTGGAGTGCTCCCAGAGCAGGCAAACCGTGCTGGCTCTGCCCGTGCTCCATGGCGTGCCCTGGTCTCTGGCTGGGTTTTAGCCCCAGATAAAGATCGATTGTTATTTTATATCAGAAATCCCCTGGGCTGCAGCTCTTCACCTTCCCATGGGCGAAAAAAATCACGCCTTAACCTTCCTCGCATGGGTACGGATGCATTTGCACAGCGGGCACTAAGCCAGAGGAGAAGGTGAGCTGCGTTTGGCCACCGGCACGTGTGGCCGTGGTGCACCGGCTCCCAAACCGCTTGGCACTTGGGGTGCTAACACACAGCAACGCCATCCCCTCGCTGGGCAGCTGACGGCAATGGCTGCCTGTTTAAATAGGAATAGCAGCTGCCTTGTTCCACGCTGAAGAGGAAGAAAATAAGGCAAGAAGTCCCGCTTATCATGTCGTGACGTTATGTGCTCCCAGACATACGGGATGGGAGGTCCCCAGGGGGGCCTGGGGTGCATGCAGAGCAGCTTTGCCAGCCTGGTAGAGGATCTCAGAAGAAACATAAAAATCCGCGTGTGTGACTTGGAAGAAGAGACCCAGTTGCATCACAGCCCAGACCAGCTATGTCTTGTGAAACCAAGCCGTGATTAAAACAACAGACGTGTTTTGGTTTGTCTTTTTTTTTTTTTTTTTTTTAAAGTGTNTTTTCTAACCAAATGTTTCAATGCATTTGTTTTCGGCATGCCCGTGGGCAGGCTGCGAGACCAACCCTGCGAAGCCTGCCTGCCCGCCTGCCGCCGCACACAGCTTGACTCGAATTTTGAGTAATCCGCATGGGCTGTTTGATGTGGTTGAGCCTGGCAAGAAATGGGGTCGATACAGGTGAACGGCTGCACTCCCTCTTTCGTCCCCATCTGCGCAAACTTGCCACCATCTGATGGGCAAGACCTGGGCATCCCACTGCCATGGACCAGGGTAACATGGCCATCCCTGCCACGAGCCTCGGGGAGGTCAGGATCTGCCCCGGGAAGTCTCTGTAGAGGAGAGGTGGATCTTGACGTTGTTTACTGGGAGCTCGGGGAGGCACCTTTGGCGAATACATGAGTAAACATGTCTAATCGTTGGTTGCAAAGTCCCCCAGAGCACCGTTTATGCTTAGACGGCACGGACCCCGGGCTCCACCTCTGCGCGAGCATGTTGGGCACGTCCCTGCCTGCCCCCGTTCCCCCCATGCAGGGGGGGACACAGGGCACCCCCTGAAAAGAGCAGCCGTGGACAGGCTGCGCGAGAGTTAACGCCGAAAAGGAGAGCGGAAAAAAGCTCAGATACTTCAAAAGCCTCTGGAAGGCTTCTGAACATCTTATACCAGTAATCTAATAGAAAATTATAGGAATTACCTCCAGTAATGGGTTGATCTTGGCTTTGACTTTGCTTTTAGCCCCAAGCTCCATATTAAGTAGGCAAAAGCCCACAGAAGCACTTTTAATAGATTATTGCTTAATAAAGCAATCCAATGTATTTTCTCTATAGATTCTGACATCCTCAGCTTCAGCCCATGTTCCTGGAGAGAGCTGGGGTGTGCGCGGGGCTGTGAGCCCTTCTGCGGGCGGCCGAGGAGCCCGGTTCTGCTTTTGAACATCCTCTTCCCACAGTGGGAGCTGGGGGCTTTTTTGGGTACATAGGTGGGTTGTACAAGGTGGGGGAAAAGGAGAGTTGAAAGGAAATCAGAGCTCTTCGAGGGATGGGAGTGGGCTCTGTGTCTCACGCCAGGAGCGGTGTTTGACCCACCACCATTCATTGGAACACGACTTTGGAGGAGAAAGGCGAGGGCGATGCTCAAGGGTTGCTGAGGGCTGGGGGGAAAAATAATCTTACAAACCCTCCAAAACCCCGAGAGGGTTTTGTGGAGGGAGGAGGTGCTGTGCAGGGCCAGAAATGGGGGATGAACAGGAACCCCAGGGAGCCGGCACGCTGGGAGCACTACCAGCGAGGGAGCAGGATGCTTCACGAGCCAAAAGCACCTTTCTTCTCCAGACAAAAAAAAAACACCTCAGAAGCTCAAACCAGCTTCTGAGCCCGGTGCCTTTGTGTGCTGGATCCCTATCAGAAAAATATAGCATTCACCCAGGGGTTTTTATTTAGCGTCCCTGCCTTTGTGCCAGCAGACCTTGCACGGCAGGTTCAGTGACTTTCCATGGGGCCTTAAGAATTCAATATTGCGTTTAAATTTGCTGCCTCTAGGCAAGATGTAGCAAGTTTTTATGCGCATGGTGCCTCTTTGTCTGCGTAGTGGTCTCATGCATAACAAGGAGAAGAAAAACAAAAACTCTATCTATATAAAGGATGCTATTGTGTGAAATTATTAAGTAAACAGGGGAGCTGGGGCTGGATCTGTGACGCCCACGCGCTGCGAGTGGCTGGGCTGGCCAGAGCAGAGCTGGGGTGGGCTGCGCCATGAGCTTTAGTCCCCCTTTTCCAGCAACACCGCTTGCCAGGCCCGCCTTTCACAGGAGTTTATTTTCAGAGCTGCTCCCTCCGAGCGGAGAGGAGCGGGAATGCTCTGGCCCCGCATCCCGCTCCCGGCACCATCCACCTTCCCCGCAGGGAGGTTTTGGCATGAGCTACCCGACTCGTTTCTCTCTTTACTGCTGCCAGAGACTCAGCCAGCGATAAACGGCAGCGGGTGCCTTTTAATTAACATCCTCGTTCAAGGCAACATATTATTTTCATTAAAATCAATAAATACTCTCTGCTTGGACTTTTTTTGTATGCCTTATACTTAGAGCAAACCAAACTCTGCTCCTGGCATCTGGATCCCATACTTCCTCCATGGGATGCTCCGCTGCCGAGGCCGCACCTGAGCGGGCTCTGCTCGCGGCACAGGGATTTTCCGGTAGGAAAGGCAGCGGTCGGTTGGATGCCTTTGGGGATGTTTCTCCCTGGGTGAGGAAGTTACTATTTCAGATAAAACAAGGAAGTTATTATTTCAGATAAAATAGAGGGCAGAGCCAGTAAGCGATGGAGTGCAGCATCCCTGGCTGCATCCTGCCCCGGACTGCATCCCTTCCTGCCCCGCGTGGACCTTCCTGCCCGGGGTGGGTGGACCAGGGCAGCTCCCCACTTGTATGGAAGTGACCCTTTCCTTCTAAAAATGGGTGCTGTTAAATTAGGCTGGCTGAACCGATTGGCTGAACCAGGTTAGGCCAGGCCTGGATCTGCGCTAGTCTGGGATCTGGGCTGAGTAAGTGGTTTAAGCGGAAAATCACCCCGCAAAAAGCAGGCACGGGGTCGCTGCGTTGGTGGGAGGTGGGTGCTGGCATGGATGGCTGGGCGTCGGGGGGTGCACGGGCAGGGGGGTGCACGCAGGAGCAGGGGTGCACGTGGCTGCAGGGGGGCGTGCGTGGATGGGAGCTCTCCTTTGCAAAGCAGGGCAAGGGCTGAGCGGGGTTTTGGCCCACAGCAAGCCAGCCCGCACAGATCTCCCTCCAACGCACTTGCAATACGTTCCCGGCATTATGTCCGCAGTACGATCTGGGCAGGCCTGCCCGGGCACAAAGCGGCCTCAGTTCCCTTTCTGTTTCCCACCGGCAACCCTTCAGTCCCTCTTCTCCCCGTACTGAAGTGCTTTTACACACAAAGCCTCAGTTTGTCCTCAAAACTCCCCACTGCAGAAGCGTTGCTGTCCTTTCCTACAGGCAAGGGGCCAATGCACCACGCTGAGAGATTTCCCCCGTTGCGATTAGCATCACGCTAAGAGGTTTCCCATGGCCCCGCAGCAAACTGGCAGCCCCGCGGAGCCGTACTGCTCCCGTTGCCTCCGCGGCTCAGCCCTGGCTCTCCGGCTCATCCTTGCCTGCTCCGGTGTGCCGGAGAGAGATGCCTTTGTTGCAGTGGCTTTGGCAACGACTTTTATCCCAATGACTTTTCCAGGAGAGCTGGTGAATGGGATGTTTGTCTCCTGGCTCTTCACAGTTTATCCAGCCAGGTTTATTCTCAGGGAGTGGCCGGGGTTTGTGCTGCCCCAGCCCAGGAGCCAGCTCGAAGGGATCCAGTTCCTGGGGACAAAATAAATCCATTAGTTGAACACGATCTGTGTGCAACGCGGCACCGTTGGACTCCACCCAGCACAGAATTTTCCTCCGGTTTGGGGCTTTATTGAAAACCTGCGACAAAGCCTAGGTTTGTTGGGTGATTAAAAAAACCAAACACTGAACCCACCCCTGAGCTGATCTACCGGGCGGTCTCGAAGCCCAGCAACGCCGGGGCAGATGTTGATTTAATGAAGGGGCCGTGGTGGTTTGGCGTGAGTTACTTGGGCATTTTGTGGAGGGGGATAAATAAATGCAGGGCACCCGCTAGCTGTCCCCAGGTGACTGCTGCAGGACCTCTGGGTGAAGGTATTCTTCCAGACCTCCCAAAAGGCTTGTGGGGCTGCTCTGTTTAACGGCTGGTGAATGGTAAAAGCCCCCATCCCTTGTGCCTTGCTGCTGGTGGGGACACATCCTGCTGCCCCTTTCAGCAGGCACCTTCCTGGGAGTGCTGGTGGCCTCGGTTTGCCCTCAACGGGTCCAGTGTCTTTGAAACAGAAGGTCTCCCAGAGCCTTCCTTGGGTTATAGCCCAAACTTGAGCACGTGGGAGCTTATTCTGCCTTTGGTCACATACTTTGACCAAACCAAAGCTTCAGAGACCCCCAGACCCTGGTAGCTGGAGGTGGCAGCTCACCACAGTGCTCTAAAACCCAGCTGGTCACCAAGCCCAATGAGCTCCTGCAGAGCCGTGTCCTCCTGCAGCCAGGGCACCCCCGCGCCCAGCACCCCGGGCTGCTGTCAGAGACAGGGGGGAGGAAAATCTGGTTGTTTGTCACTGAGCAGCTCAAAAAAATTGATTTTTATTAAGTGCACCCACCCCATTTGCAGCCTCGATCAGCAGCCAGCTGCCTGCCCGGGATATGATGTGCTGTGATAACCGCGTTTGCTAGCTTGGATTAAAACCAAATGATCACCTGCATGTAGAAATAATGATCCCAGGACAATCTGGTGCACCTTAAAAACTCCCAGCTAAAATCAAACCCCAGGAGAGCCCGGCACAGAGAAGTGACCCAAGGGGCAACCACACGTTCCTGGCTGCGGCCGCGACGGAGGCTGACGGCTGAGCCCCGTGGCTATAAAACACGCCTTCCCGTTGGTTTCTTGGCCGGGCTTCTCTCGAGCAAGGAGTGTCTGAAGTGGGATTTCTCGCCGCGCTATTGTCCCTTGGAAGCCGCCATCCAGCCTTAGTCTGGGGACGCCGCTCGCCGGGGCTGGCAGCCCTCGCCCCCAGCAGGCAGGGATCTCCGAGCCCTGCCAGGCGAGCTCTGCCTGCTTACACACTCCCCGCTTCTCACTCGGGAACGAGCGAGGGGAGAGGGATGTCTTCTGGAGCAGCAAACCGAAATGTATCTGATGTTCAAAACAAAGTCTGGAGTTCATTAGAGCAGCAATCCGCAGATTGGGAATCGGGCACTTCTGAGGGATCACACAAAGGCGCTTCACGGGGGTGTTAGCTCGCGTCGGCGCGTTTTCTTCACGGCCCAAATTATTAGAGGATCCAGATGTGCTCAAAGGCGCATCCGCAGCGCGCGTAAGCCTGAAGGCAGGCTGGATGCCTGCAGAGGCTCCCAATCCCTTTTATAACCCCACTGATGCAATTCACGCATGCTGTGCGGCCCAGCGCCTGAGCCTTCCTCCCGCCTGAGCCCCGGGGAAAAGCAACAGGACCTGGGGACATCTCACATCAGGAGAAAATGCTTTTTTGAGCGCAGACGGTCTTCAACCCAGGCTTAAAGTTAAGCCTGTGCTTGAATGTGTTGTGGCCACGTCCTGGCACTTGGCTGGTGGCAGAGGGGCTGATTCATTGCCTGGCTGCACCCTGCCGCAGGGCTTAATTGAATTATGGCAATTAAGGGACATTAGTGCTGCTGCTCCCAATAATCCGAAGCTCAGTCCTTCGGCTGGGTGATGGGAATGCCGGTTCCTCCCCAGCAAAACCCCATTTTATGGGCAAGATGGCCTGGCTTGCAAAAGCACAGGTATACGCAAAATCACTGCAAGCTGCTGAGCAGCCCTGGAGCGCTCTCCAAAAGAAAGGGGGGACAGCTTCACCTCCAAACAGGGCTCCGCTTCTCCTCCCATCCTCGGCAAGAAACCCTGACCGCCCTATCTGCCCACCGGGCTGCGGGGCCCTTGTGCTCCTAATGATGCTTGTATAACGAGGGCCGAACACGTCCCGTCCTTGTCAACAGGTTAAGTCACGAGAAATTTAGTGATGTTGGAAAAGAGCTGCTTGTGAGCGGAGCCCCGCTGGATTAGTCCAAACAAAACACATGTGATGGATTAAAAATAAAAATGCTATTAAATTCTTTCAGGATGTGAAATTTAACAAAAGGCCTGTTGTGCGTGGAACGGAGGGGAAACGCCGGAGTCGGGGCCGGGAACTCACTTAGCAAGGCAGTTTTGGAAGGACCACCTCGGATTTATTTTATCCCACTATTTTTGGCCATTGCGTGCGGATTTTGTTCGTGGGGTGATCTATTAATGCCTCCATGTCATCTTCTCGGGTTCCCTCTGCCCCATGCCTCCGCAGCGGGCTGCGGGTGAGCTCGGGCAGCCAGGCTCCCAAATGACAGGGCAGGCTGGGAGCAAAGGGCTGTGTCGGAAAGCAGAGCTCTCCCTCCCTGCCCGGGAAGCCGTGACCTTTCCCAGCAAGCAGAAACAAAACCCGACAAATTCCAGAAAGTTTCAAAATCACGACGGCAAAACCCCAGGGCATCGCCTGGGAGCGGAAAAGCCCTTTTCAGATCAATGCTGGAAGCTTTTCAGCTTTGATTCCCAAACGCTTCGGTCTAAAATTTTACTTCATTTTTCCTTTTTTTCCCCTCCCTAAGAGGAAAATTTTAGCTTGACTGAAGCCGCATGTTGCACAAGGGTTTTGTCAACTGCCACAGCTTAGAATGCAGGATGGAGATAAACCATCGCTGCCCCAGCAGTTGCTACAAGCCCGCGTTTCTCACTCCCCCGGGGCTGCTTTCTGCCCTTTGCTGCTCTGTGCCCAGCTCGCATAATCCGTGCTTCTTCTACCGGCCGGTGGAGAGGAGCCTGCCAAGCTGGAGGAGGGCCCGGAGCCCCAGCCCACCGCAGCTAATGCAATATTTACCGCTGCAGAGCAGCACTGGAAGCTGCTGAGAATGAGCTGCTTTGTGCGGGGCGGCTGCGGGAGGATGGGGGTGCCCGGGGGGGGCACGGGGGTCCCCCCACCGCCCTGCCTGCTTGTGGCATCTGGGGTGAAACCAGGCTTCCCGGGGCACGGTGGACCTCAGACACGAGCTGGGCATGGTCTGTAGGTTGGGCAGGGTGGACGTGCACATGAGAGCATCAGCGTGTCCAAAAGGAGCCCCCGCGGTGCTCTGGGGCCATCTGGGGACATGGGGACAGTCCTCGTGGCCGTGGCCAAATCCTTTCTTTTTGGAAAGACGGTAATAAGAAGTGGGAAAGTCGCCTGAGGACCTCGATTTGCAGGAACTAGCAACCGTGGAGTGTGCCCTGCTGCAGGCGGGGCCGGTGGGGAGATACCCTTCCGCCTGCTGAGAGCCCCGTGCAGGGGCTGTTTTGGTTAATAAAGTGCAGGTTTTGTGCAACCTCTTGCTTTTTCATCAAGAGGATGAAAAGCACTTTCCAATGGCAGCGGACAGAGCTCTGCAACCCCCTACTCTTTCTGGGTAGATTTATTTTATTGACCCATTTTACTGAGAGTTTCCCTGCAGGACTGAAGCTGGAGCAGCTCCAGTGACCGCCATGGCACCACCACCAAAGATGCCTTTGGCCCCAAGAGCAAAAGCATCACATTTTCATCGTGGACTCAGCCGCCAACAAGGCTTTAAGCTGGGGAAGGTGCTGGGCTGAGCTCCCAGGAAAATCCAGGCTGGCGGAGCCAAGGTGCCTTGGGAAAACCTGGCTGGGACACACACTGCCCTTTGCAAACTTGGCATGGTGCTCCTCCAAAAACCTCGCTCGGGGACGTATCCGAGGTCACCCAGGGAGGCAGTCATGGAGAAAGGCTGTCCCTCCACGGCGTCTCTGGGGTGGGAGGTGTGTGGGGCACCGGGGGGCCGGACCCCCGTGGCGAGATGCTCATGCGAGAGCTCTGGAGGCAGCGGGACCCTCCGCATCCTCACTGTGGGATGGCTGTGTGGGTCAGGCTTCCCATACCCACGGCTTAACCAGCTGGTTAGCGCCAAACCGTTACACCTAGGTGAGGCATAAAGGTAGGGGCAGCAGAGCCTCCATCCATATTCTTCTGTGGTCAGTGGCTGTTATTCCTCGTACGATCGCCGCCCTGCTCCGCCCGGAGTAACAGGGCACTAAAGCACAGGCAGGGTATTCATTTGCAAAATGATTAACAGTGTGTTAATAATTTAATTCTGCCTCCGAGTCCCCGATTCACAGCCGTGTTTGCCAGCGGGGCAGGCTGGCTGCTTTAGCCTTTCCTGTTACTTCTGCCATGGGCGGAGGGCAATGACTTCTCTAGCACGAGTCCATTTGGTGTTAAAAACGGGAAATCAGTTTTCTATCGATTGGCGTTTCTCTTAACGTATTCTCGCAAGTGCTCATTAAATTTTCATTCAATTATCCCGGGCCGCATTGTATTTTTTTCCCCCCCCGTCCTTTTCAGAGGGAATAGGCGATAATGGACGCATCCATCCCTCCTGCGGAAGCAAGGCGTTCAACGTGCGGCTAATTTAATCGAGGAGAGGCAAATCTTAATAAAGGAGGAGGGAAGAGCAGTACTCGTACCAGGATGGCTGATGGTATAATGACCCGTCTTCTGAAGAGGCAGAGCAGCCGAAGCTCTCCTAGTGCCATTAACGTTCAATATGTCAGAGCTGAAGGTACCAGCAAGAGGAAAACAACATCATTAAGCAGGACACTCTCATGCTGGAAGGGGAGTCACATTTATATTCTGACAGGGGATTATCTAGGCAGCAGTAATAATAGCAGGAGTAATAATAATAATAATAAATCATTATCGCTTGGCATTGCTGGCTATAGTAGGACCCAAGGGTGTGAAACAGCTCCGGTAGAGTTAAAAGGGTGAGTGGTAGGCATGAGCATCAGCGGGAGAAGACAGATTTGCAGGGTGATCTGGGACAAGTCCCCGCCTGGTCCTGCCTCAGTTTCCCCAGCTGCAAAGCTGGGCAGTGATACCTGGCTTTGCGGAGAGTGCTGCGGCTGCTCAGTTGGGTCCCACTCTTTAATCTTGATGCATTTCCATCGGTTCTTCTCTACCAAGACTGAAATGGTACATTGTCCACCCAACATCATCTTATTTTTGGGATGGAGAGCTGCAGCCTGACCTCAGCTCTTGCTGTCATGGCCATACCCAAGTCCCTCAACCTCCAAACAGGGGATATTAAGCCTGGATTTGCCTCTGCTCTGCCCGGAGGAGCTTTTCCCTGCAGGAGCATCCCGCTCAGCACAGGTGCCCCGAGGATACGCCGGCCTTCACTCAGACCTTTAGACAGGGACAGGAGGGATGGTGCCAAATCCAGACCTCATCCAAGCTTGAAGGTGGGCTTGTTCTTGGATCCTTTTCAGAGTTTCACATTCAGACTCACGCGAGCATTTGTCATAAGGCTTGTGACAACAGCTCATCCATCTGCAATGCTGACAAGCCCAGCCACTAGCCAAAATATATTCTGGATTCGGCTCCAAATACCATGTGCTTGACCCATCTCGGAGGAACATACATCTCAGATAAACGTGTTGTTCCTATACGTTACCAGGGGCAATGTCTGTGTGGCGCGTTTGTGCACGTCATCTGCTAATGCACGAGCAAGTGTTCAGTCTCAGGGAGACACGCTTGCTGTTATCACTGGCTTAGGTAGTTAGGGCTCCTGGCAGAGCCGTGCAAGCAGAGGAGAACTGGCTAATCTCTCCAGCATGTCTGAGCGGTTGCGTGCAAGGTTGGGAGCCTCGCTGCATACGCCACCGTTCATCTGGGTCTCAAGACAGCCTCTGATAAAGAACCACAAGGCAGACAGCGGCAGCAGCTGAAAGGGATCAGGGATCAAGGTAGTGAAGAAAGACCTGGCTCTGAATCAAAAGGATCTCAGTGGCCACACGGAAGGGGCCAGCTGCCACTCGGGGTGGGATGGGACGCTCCTTCCTCTTCAGAGGAGGGGAACGGAAGGGGAGAAGGGGAGCGAGGGCCTGTTCTTTAAAGCCAGTTGGGGTACAGAGGAGGGAATGCCATGCCTTCCCTCTTAGCAGGCGTTAGATGCTGCCCCATTGCCTGTCTGACACCCGTGCAGCTCAGCCTCCCCTTCGCCATCACCCTGCACCACCCCAGGTATGCTCTTAGCAAACATGGGCCTTTGAAAGGAGGGAAGAGATTCAGATATTCAGGATGCGCTCAAAGCAAATAAGTGTATTAGCTGAAGTGATAAGAGCTGTTTTCCTGAGTGCTTGCGGTAAACTCCATTACCGCCGCCGCGCCGCGCGCCGGGGCTCGGTACCTTCGGTGCTGTGCAGTTGGGAAGAAGTGCTCCTTAATGCCAGGTCGGAGCTGTCTTTCATAATGCAATTATTCCACAATAATCTCGAAATGGAATATAATTAGGAAAGGAGGAGGGGAGAGTGTGTAATCAGAGTCAGGAGCCGTAATGCGTGGGTTGTGCCGGCGCTGTGGGGAAGCTGGAGGCAGCTGCTGGCCAGGGCCATTGGCCGTGGAGCATCCTGTCCCCACAGAGCCGGCTGAAGCCTTTACCGTCAAAATGAGGAGTAAAGAGGAAGGTTTGGAGTTTGGGGTTTTTTTTTCCTTTTATCTTGAAAAATAATTAGGCCAAAAAGTGTTTCAGAAGAGGCTCACGAGCTTCTGAAGAGCCTGATCAAAGCAGCAGCACCTCCATGTGCACACACCCCCNCCCAGATTATGGGGCTGTGCCCCATCCCCAGAGATCCCTTCCCAGGCAGAGGGATCCGAGTCCAGGATGCAGGGACAGAGAGGGAAGGTTGCTGTAGACAGCCCGTACACGGGTGGAAGTACCCTAATACCCAATGGAGAATTTGCTTCCTAGCACTGACTCTGAAGCCCCTGATGACCCGTGTGGTCCCTCTCTCATACCCCGGGAGGCAAAAGAGTTATTTAAACTGATGATTGCATGCGGCCGGTGTCGGGAGCTGAAGGATGAAGGGGTGTCTGTGGGGTTTGGGGGGGCTCCAGATCCCTGGGGATGGGTGCAGGGAACACCCCCACACCTCCCCCTGCCTTTATAGCTTTAGGGCTTTCGCTGGCTGGGGGACCCACGAAGCCCCTGGGCTATGGGTGGCTTTGTGTCGTGGTTTAACCCCAGCTGGCGACTCAGCCCCACGCAGCCGCTCGCTCCCTCCCTGCCCTGGTGGGACGGGGAGAGAATTGGAAGAGTAAAGGTGAGAAAACTCGTGGGTTGAGGTAAAGGCAGTTCAATGAAGTAAAGCAAAAGCTGCCCACACAAGCAAGGCAAAACAAGGAATTCCTTCACCCCTTCCCATGGGCAGGCGGGCGTTCAGCCATCCCCAGGAAAGCAGGGCTCCATCACGCGTAACGGTGACTGGGGAAGACAAACGC
Source organism: Anhinga rufa (assembly GCA_013400875.1). Taxonomy (NCBI): domain Eukaryota; kingdom Metazoa; phylum Chordata; class Aves; order Suliformes; family Anhingidae; genus Anhinga; species Anhinga rufa. Next base: position 25,316 of record VZTV01067333.1, read on the forward strand.
CATTGCTCCGAATGTCCTCCCCTTCCTCCTCCTTCCCCCAGCTCTATGTGCTGAGCATGGCGCCATGTGGCGTGGGACTCCCCTTGGGTCAGCTGGGGTCAGCTGTCCGGCTGTGTGCCCCCCCAGCCCACTCGCTGGGGGGGTGGGCGAGGAGCAGAGAGGGCCTTGGCTCTGTGTAAGCCCCGCTCAGCAGGAACGAAAACATCCCCGGGTTATCAGCACTGTTTCCAGCACAAATCCAAAACACAGCCCCAGATGGGCTGCTGCGGAGAAAATTAACTCTACCCCGGCCAAAACCAGCACACTTTGCTTCACCCGTCCCTGGACAGACACCCCCCAGACAGACAGCTCACCCATTTCTGGGAACTCTTAGCCATGGAAAAAATATTCCCAGCCCTCTGAGTGACTCACACGGGAGATAATTGAACACAACAGTTATTTTTCTTCCTCCTGCTGCCTAAAGAAACCATCATCCCCAGTGCCCAGCACTGGGACACCACGACTTTCGCCATTCCCCTCGGTTCTGTTTGACTTATTCACTCCTGGGGGGGGGGGGGGGGGGG
>VZTV01067336.1:1326-12267 GCA_013400875.1 Anhinga rufa
ATATAGAATGCATAATATACACAGAGCGGTACATAAAAATTATAATGCCTTACTTTATTCTAAGAGAAAGGTTAAAACATGACCTCTCATTTTACATAACATCATTTACAAAACTGTTATTTGATTAAAAGACTACTTAACATCATCCATGTCTAATTTAGTGTGTTTTAAATTTCCCAGAACAATAAATATGAAGATCAAATAAGCTGAATAATCAAGGAGTGCTTTCTGTCAGAACAGCCAAACCACCCTTACTGCATTTGCTGATGCAGCTCAGGATCTCATTTTTCTTATTGTTTCTGATTTCATAGTATGGCCAGATATCCTCATCCAGACCCAGCCAAGCTGTATTAAACCATTCCTCCTGCCCTCACTAATGTATCTCCTCAGCTCTGTTTGAAAAGGGGACATGGTGTGCCACCCTTAAGCTGTGCAAATCAAAATGGTATAGCTGAAATGACTGTTTACCTGAAGTGGTGGAGGAAGTGCTCCCACCACCTACTTCTACTAGCAAAGCTATGAAAGCTTCCAACACACCTCACAAGGTGAGGAGGGATGGCATCGTTTTTAAGCAGCACACCACCTTGAAAATGAAGCAGTTTAGGTGAGTGGAGCTTAATTCAGGCACACTGCTTTGCAAAGACACCTTTGCTGCTTCCACAGTAGGCCAAGATCCCTTTGCATGAGGCAGAACCAGCGGGGATCCCAGGGACTTTATGCAGACTTCTGCACCCTGTTCTTACAATCAAGAGTTCGGGAAGCACGGTGTGGGGAAGCTCTGCATGGGATGACTGAGGTCAGCTGGGATTTCTAAAATCAGCCATGCCATCCCTCAAGTGGTGGTTTCCAAAGCCTCCCTGAAGTCTGTTTCTTCAACTTGCTCCCTTGCAAATCCTGGTCCAGCTTGTGTTCATTGCTTCATCTGCCTTCACACCTCTCTGAGAGCACTGAGGAGCAGAGAAAAAAGGAGGTACCTGATACGGCTATACAGGAGCCAGCTTACATCTAGTGCAGTTAATGTGGCACTGGATCTGAACTAAGCTGTCAGAACACCACTGTTGTAGGAGGGTTTATTTGCCTGACTCAAGGGTGGGCCCGAGTTGGCCATTTGTGTTTGCTCCAGTCACTCTCCTAAGTAAATCCACACCTGGTTTCATGAGAACTTTTATATTCATGCTCTTTGTCTGCATCAGTTTATCAAACTACTCACTTCAATATGGTAATTTTTACACATCTGACATCCTGCTTCCATTTTGTTTGCCATTTCCCCAATTTTCACTACAGCTGAAACACCTGAGTATTCACCATTACAGTACCATAGACAAATGACTCCCTTTCACAGCAACCGTACACACCTTAATGCCAACCGTAGGAAGTGGAAAAATTAAGCAACAATCCTTCCCTTGGTTGCTTCCAAAGCTGAATACATTATCTCCTCATTAGAAATTGTACTAAATTACAGCATGAAAAGATAGGATGCAAACACCAACCTTCAGTGCAACCTACAGCATGCAGTGACATTGGTCTTTTTTGCAGTCACTATTTATGTATGTATTGATCTTAGACTTTCATCAATTTCAGTGAAAATATCTTGCATTCAAGAAATGAAAGCTATATTAAAGCTTTATTAAAGCTCTTTGCCAATGAACTTTATAAAATCTTAATACTAACTGCAGCTGAAAAAATCCATGCAAAATTCAATTACCAGGGAAAATAACCATGCTAGATTCTGAAGTTTTATTTGCTAGTGTCCATAAATAAAAATATTTTCATCAACATAAAAATCTAATGTGTTTATCACAACACAATTTGTTTGTTTTCCTACCCCCACAGATATTTCCCCCTATGAAGTATGATTCTTACTGTTTTATTTGTTCTCGTCACCATTTTTTTTTCCAGATAAACTCAATTAGGAATTTTTTTCCTACTCATTATAGTTAATTTTCTTTGTTAGCTTAGAATTTGAGCTCATGCTTGAATTTGAAGAGAACCATCTGGAGCACATGCCTGGAGAACTAAAGCATGAGGATGAGAGGGGAAAAAGGAAGGAACTTTTTCAAACTTCAGACAGCTTTTTGCTTTAATTTCTCTCTTTCACCACAGCTATGTTCTGGTGCAATAAAACTAAGTACTCACAGGAAAACAGAAATAGTAAAATCACGTGCTTCTAAAAATTACTAAGAGGTTCTAGGTATAACTCCAAGCACACAAAAAACACACTTGGAGTATCGAGCCTGGAAAACTATAGCATTCATCACCTACTGGCAATATGGCACAAGAAAAATCACAAGTGTGAGTAAAATTTTCAAAAGAGAATAGTCCCACATTGATTGAGAAGAGAACTGGACTTTTTGTTTTTTACAGATAATAAACTTAATCTGAAAGCTTTCTACAGCTCAGAGAGTAAGCAGGAAATTTAAACACCCTTGAGAAGTCATATTCCAAACAAAATTTTGTTTGTATGGACTAAGATTTTATTTTAAACTAATTAAAATGTTATTACCTCATTTAAATTCCTTTCAGCTTTTTGAGTAAAGTAAAACACAACTTCTCAAAACAGAAAAGAGCTGTTTCAAATCAAAACAAAGTCAAAGTATCCTGCCCTGTAAACATGAAAATGGAAAGCAAATTAATTGTTTTATTTTGCTGGGTTTTCATCTAAATGAGAATGCACTGACATGGGCATGCTTTCAGAAAACATCTGAGTTTAACAAAAAAACAACACTTTTTATAGAAAAACCTTCTCTCTGAAAATTTCTGATTAATGCTTATCATATTGTCTTTAAATGAAAGTTAAATAGCAATCAGCTACATGACAGATTTTCAGATTTATATAGACACCTAAATACACAGATAGTCCCTAGCTGGAATATTTTAAAGTATGTAAACAGAGACATTGCTTTTGAAAATGAGAATTAGCTTTCTATTCCTTTCAAATGCTTTTGAGAAATTAATTTAAATCTAATTTTGCTATCACATTTTGAACTATCCTTGTTCCCTTCTTTCTTGGAGAATATGCAGAAAATTTTCATTTTAAGCTCAACGGTTTAATTTTTTAATTGTAATTCGTTTAAAGAAAAAATGTTTTGGGAAATCCTGGCAACTATTGCCTAGAACAGAAGGTAGGAAAGCTTCACCATTCATGTTGGACTGTGTTTTGTCATTCCTACTTGACAACACAGAGTCACATCAGTAGCTGGACTAATGGATCATTAGGGAAGGACTGGGATATCAGCACAGTTGGCTCTGCTCTACTCTTGGCTGCCTTGTTTGTTCTAAACAAGTAATCCATCTGTTGTTATTTTCCAAAACTTAGAGGAGGAGCTAATAACCAGAGCTAGGGAGCTGCAGTGCCACAAACGCCCTGGGCTGGACTAAGCTGGCTGCTCTACGTGTCATCTCAATTCCTGGCAACTGACAGAAAATACTGCCAGTGTTTCTAAAATAGCCAGCTCTCTTCATCTATCTAGGTCTAGCTTTCATTTCTGCAATATTTCAGACCACCTCAATGTTTTGCATGCAGCAAGAGTATGTTATTCTACACTTTGCTATAGTATAACGAATGCCAGAGAAACTGAAGCAGAACAAAAAAGCAGAGGAAAGAGGGTGCATATATAACTATTATAGCCAAGTATCAGGAAGAAATAGCCACCTGCCTCTGGACAGGCCTGATTTACCTCACTGACCTGTATATCTTAGTACATAAATCAGCCATGTTCACATTTCATTTTTATTTTGCTGGTCTGTGCAGCTCCACCATTCAGGGATTCCAATCTTGTTTTGGACAGTCAAATCAGTACACCTACTAACATCTGCACCAGCTGTCGTAACCCAACATTTCTGCATGCAGCATGCAATCTTAGCAGAGGCATGTTATCACCCCTTCAAGACAATAAGCTACTTGTTTCATCTGCATTCACTTGCCTTTCTCAAAACAAGAGTTACATGGTCACCAGCAAATGGAACAAATCTTGAGTTGGCTCTGTGCCTCCCTTCTGTCTGGGGGAGAATCTCAGTTGCCACATGGAGGATGCCATGCTAGAAATGCTTTAGTTTACCAAGCTGATAGGTTAAGAGCACTTCTGCACATGGGCCAGGAATGGACAGATGTTCTCCCAGAATACACTCGGAAATGTTTCACAGAGAGCAGCTGCTAAGAGAAGTACTAAGGGCTCAGGATTTCAAGTGCTGAAATAGTGCCTAACTGCAGTTCCTTTATGAATGCAGCTATGTGGGTATGGCTCAACACTGCAGATGCTCACACTCCCAAATCCCAGATAATGGCAGCAAAGAGAGAAAAAGCAGAGCTTGCAGTTTGTCAGACGAAGATGGTAAGGTATAACTTCAGTGTTAAAAGCCGTCAATACCACATAACCACTAGAAGCCAGCACGCAGCACAGTGTCACCTGGGATCTCAGCAGTGCTGCACACCACAGCCTCATCTGTGGCTTGGTGCAACCACCTCCAGCCCTATCTTAGCACAGCAGCTACACCAAGAGTTGCAGTCCTTGTAGGCTTTCAGAAGATAGTTACTTGCTCTGCTCTACAACATGCGCTGCAAAGTTTCACATTTACATGTTAAAATCTGACAGACTATTTGCAGTATCCCTTGATATAGAAATAAACACCGTATTACTTAATGAAATTAGGCAAGTCAGCAAGTTTTCAGTATTGCTGGAAAATAAAACGTACTTTTTCCCTGTTAGCTCATGAAAACAACCAGCAGAGAAGGATGGAATATTAGATAATGCTATGATTAGAAAATAAGGCTAACAGTCCTTGTACTAGCTAGCTCCCTATTGAGACTACCTTAACACATTTGTTCTGCTTTATACACAGTTTAGTTACTAAAGAGCTAGTCTACAATGATGCAGGTTTTCTTTCTTTACTTCACAGCTTCTGAATAGCTCTTATTAGAATTGAAGCACTATTTGGAAAGCCTCTAGCTAAATACTTTTCAGTTTTCTGAGATAACTGGTTATTTAAAGACTAGTGTATGAATTTCTCATTAAACCACAAAATTTATAGTTGACAACTGCATGCGCACCAAGCTTGTCAGAGTCATCAGCGTGTAAGCTAGGGCCAGGCAAAAAGTTTAAAAAGCACAAATAATATACCATTTGTGGTTTTTAAGTAAGTACAAATGGTTTCTTATTTATACTTTTCAACTCTGTCCTGATGGAGACTGGCTATGAAGATTATGCAGGACAACACCTCCTACAGCTGTAGTTAATTTGCTGCCATAATTCCATAAAATGAGGACACTGGTGAAGCAATGGAAGACTGTATTCTAAGTTTCATTTTTGCAAACAAGAAATTATAATTTACCTCACAATGAGCAAGCCAATCAGTAAGGGCAATGTTCAATACATAAAGCTGATCTTAGAAGAATTTCTCATCAAGCTTTATGAGGAAATAATTCAATTACGAAGTCTGGGAAAATGCAACAAAATGATCTATACTAAACATGTCTATTGTTTTCTATATGGATTTTAAAAGAAGCGGCATCAACCTGAAACATAATTTTTTTAAAACCTCGCCACTTATTGTATCAGTGTTTTATCCAGTTAGGATAGAGGAAGATCATTCCAAAAGGACCAGTGACTAAGAGATAGGGATGAGGAATGCATACATTTCTTCCGTTCAGTAATTTTCCCCTTCTAACCAGTCTGCTGTTATGGCTGTTCGCATGAGGAGGCCCGCAGGGCCAGCCAGAGGCAGTAAGACCTGGAGGTAGGAGCTCAAGGGACAGCAGGTCTGGAGGGACCATGGGCCAGCCTGGCACAGCTCTTGGGCCATTCCCCTCTCCTTTAGGTGTGGTGGGAGAGAAAAAACAAACCTACATGCCAGGTATGAGGATATTCATGTTCATCATCTTGGGAAGAAATGTCTCCTTGCACTCAGGAGAGGCAAAAGGGCCCAGCCCTGCCTGGACACCTTGTCCTTTGCAGAAGAGAGTATAACAGTGTGAGCAGGACATGGCTAAGGGCACACCACATCCATGAGAGGTGGGAGAGGGAAGGGCCTCCAACCTGGATGCAGCCACAGTGGAACCAGGCATGCTTGCAGAAGGGGCACACCATGGTGGTTTAGGAGGTCCTGTCCTCCACCAGCTCCATGAAGATGGTGCATGTGGTGTCCTCCTCCTGAAGCACCTCCACAGTCTGCTGTGGTTCCCAGCAGAATGAGCTGGGGAAAGAGATGGAAAAGATGAGCAAGACCAAGGCCTGCAGGAGGCCATCCACAGCTCTGGATAAGGCTTCCCCAAACACTGGAGAGGCCACTGCCTCCCTGGGGCGCTGGGTACATGTCCCTCTTGCCACTTCTTTTCTCCCAGTGTGTCCCCCACCCAAAAGGGCTCAGCATAGCTGAGCATGAGACACCAAAAGGTCTCAGCATATGTTTCTATGAATACACCAGGATTTCCCTCCCAAAGGGAGTCCTCCTACAAGCCCCAACTCCTAAAAAACAACCCATCATCTTCGGCAATGCCCACTTTACTACATGCTTGACATCTGCAGGGAGGAATGGGCAGATTCCATCCCTAAGGGCTTTCTCTGGCACTCAAGCTTGTCCCAGGCCAGGCCAGGCACAGACTGATGTGCCAAAGCCCAGCAGAATTAGCCCAAGCCCTGCTCCCCACCCAGGTGCCAGTGCCACATGCAGCCACTCAGGCACCAGCAATCTGCTCTCCCCTTGTCATCTAAAGGCTTCAGCTCCCAGGACATCACCCTGCAACTCTGTCTCAGCCCATGTAGCTTCCTGGAAGCCAGCAGTGCCAGGACACATGCCAGGACTGGGCATCAGTACCATTGCCAGAGTTCTTCATAGCCAGCTGTATGGGTTGTGACTCCTGGAATCCTATGCTGAGATGAATGGGCCTAGGCAGAGCCCCGTCAGCGCTCTCCACTGCTTGGAGGAGCCCTTGGTCAGTGCCTTCAGACTGGGAGCGTCCTTCTTCCCCTGGAAACTCAGCATCCCCCTAGAACTCTGTCCCTCCCCTCAACATCCCCCCTCCACCTCTTTGCAAGGCTTTCAGAGACCTGGGCAGACCCTGCCCAGGCATTCACCTCCACCTAGGATGTGGGAAAATGCTCCTTTGGAGACTTACCGCTCCTTTTCCCACTGCTCCCTGCCTCCCCAGTACTGGCACCAGCTGGCATCGCAGCCTAGATGTATGTTTGCTGCAATGCTTCCTCCTCCTCCCAAGCTGGCTTCCTGCAAGAGAAGGAAGGAAAAAGACATGAGCCCAGCCCTGCCCTTGATCAGCAAGCACTCCTCCTGGAGCTGGGACAGGGTTTGTGGCACTCCTGCAAGTGGGCCTGTCTCCTCCTTTCCTCCAGGTTGCCCCTCTCCTTGTGGACAGTCTGGCTGCAAGGACCGCGGGCCCTTGGGCCATTCCCCTCTCTTTTAAGTGTGGTGGGAGAGAAGAAAGGAACCAGCATGTCAGGTACAAGGATCCTCCCGTGTATCGTCTCAGATAGAAATGTCTCCCAGCCTTGCAGTGGAGCCAAGCAAAAAGGGTCCTCCCTGCCTAGAAAGCTTAGAATATCTCTCCAACAGTTTCCAGTGCATTTTTTTGTTTCATGTTATCTCCCCATGAGAACAGCCTCATTAAACAGTACACTTACGAGACCACTAAATGAAGTTGCACATACTACTTGGCAAAAACACTTCATCGCAAAGTTGTTCGTATGTTATAAATTTGCATTTTAAGAGTTGTAAATAAGCTCTTTGCCACACTGTATCACTATCAAACAGATCAGGATAAGCTGAGAAATAACACCGTATTTTCCAATAATAGGCCAGTCACACCATTCTAGTTTTCATAAACATGGGGAAAAGCAGTGGCAAGGGAGTATGTGTCTTCTTCTGTAGCTTGTAGCTTTGACTCAAAACTTAGTCAAGCTCTTTTCACAGAACTTAATGAATTCTGAATGAAGATTTTAATGGCCATTATATGCACATGTGCATCTAGTCACAAAAAAACAGAAGACTGCAATTCAATTAAGAGTCTCACCCAGCAGAGAAACCAGGTTTGCAGCTCTGAAAATGCCTGGTGCCTGCTTTCCTTTTATTAGAGCTGACAAAGACTTGCTCTGGAAGGTCATAACCTCTGCTTGCTATTCTAAGCTTGCGGTCTTGGGGTTTTTTTTCCTCAGAGTGAAAGCACTTTACCTTTTTCACTCTCCACAAACAAAGCATTGTGTCCATTTTGAGAATGGAGCAAAAAGGGCAGAGAGGAGCAATGTCTTATGAAGCGAGGTGTGGCCACTTTTTAGCTTTTCTGTTTGAATTCCAACAGAGAGCAACGATAAGCCTTTTCCTTTTGCAACAAAAAGAATTTACTGATTTGGTAGAGTGAATAAAAAGAAACATGCTGTAAAATATAACTGCTGGGAGCAGTTAAAAGGTTCCGCACTGTTTGCCTTCCTTTTCTGAATGCCTCATTTAATAGAAAAGTACCTCAAAACATGGAGGAGAAAAACATCAGGCTAGGAAAGGAGCTGTTATTCAGGGCTTTTGCCACTTATTACCTGCATTGTTGCACGTGTGTATATATATAGATGGGGGTGTGCTTGTGCACATGTACATGTGTACACGTAAACATGTATGTTTACATTATGATACTGCAGTTATGTTACATAAGTGCTTGTGAGGTATAAACATCTCAGTTATCACTTTATTATAAAAGAACTGTGTACAGCATACCAAAGAGGAAGTGAGAGAACAATCCTGTCAATTAAACCAGAGGCATTAAGAAACACCGGTATACCGTAACACCTCCACACAACAGCTACCAGAGCCAGAGGCTGCTGGTATAGCCGGTTTGTTGCAGAGGAGAGCTGCTCCACTCAAGATTGCAGACTGCCATCTTCTGGTGGTCTTAATTAAAGTCATGCTTTTTAAGAGTTGTCTTTTGAATAAGGTTACTAAAACGTCGCCTTTATTCACATCGACTTTTTCAAAGAACACTTATTCCAGGATATTTTTTCCTGATACCCCACGAAATGGCTCAGGTTACATCTATATTGCTTTTCAAGGTTTGGTCCGTTGCCAAGTCAAATCTAAATTGAATTTGTGTCCACACGAGCCCATGCACAAGCACTGGCTTGAGGTTTGGGTTCGGGTGGGATGGAAGACATGACAGGTAACTTGAGCTAATATTCCTTCTACCCAGGAATGCTCTTACCTTAAGCATAGTAGATGGCCCAGGTATACCATGGCTTACCAAAGGGCTCACCATACCAGCCTAGACCATCTGGTGTTCCATCAGCCATTGTGGCAACAGTACACAGCCAGAGTTACAAAAAGTAGACAGAGTGTCCCATAGTAAGAAACACCTTTTGTGTTGAGTCATAGGCAGCCTTGATCAGCAACGTCTATATAGCACTGTGCAGGCATTATACCAGTCCTACATCCTACTTCTCACAGTGTGCTCATAAAAAATTCAGGCAGGTTTAAGGTTGAGCTGGAACCTGGTTTTGGCTCAGCCTTATAAAATGCAGTGCAGATATAGCATACAGATAAATAATGTGAAAAAATTGACATATTTCTCATTGAAATTAGAAGCCCATTACCCACCGGGTTCTTACTCCCTTCCACCACGGTATGCTGCATTTGTTTTAATTTGTTGACAATGACAAATCTGCTATCATTTGGCACAGTCTTCAAAACAAAATACGTTTCTGAGATATGTTTCTTAGGGAAAAAGTGTTATGATAAAAATAACACAGAAACTAAGGTTTGATTCATCTCCCTAACCACTCAAAAAGAAAATTCACTTTCATATGCACACTTGGAAAGGCAAGACTAAAACCTGATTGCTCTGCTCTAAAACTACTGTCTAGTGAGAAACCCATAGCAGCAGCCATAAGATTATCCTCCTCTATGCAATGTAGTTGCCAGTCTTCCCCCACTTCAACAAACAAAGCCAGCAGTGCATTATAATTTACTGCATTCTTACAGGCCCAAGGAAAGTAAACTGAAAACACTACAAGCTCAGATATGATGATAGACCATTTGCATTCATTACATTTTGACAAAGAGGTTTCCCAAATTATCTTTTAAACTCCCAGGTTTTCTTCTAAAGAGTAGCATCTTTCCGGCAAGGCTTGTTTTTCACTACAGCAGTGCAGAGTTTGGTTCACTTTCACACATTTTTCACTTTCACTGTTACGGCAATCTTGTACAGCAATCTCGTTGATCTGCTATCTCAGCAATACAGTCTTCAGCACCAGCTACAAATTTACTTTCTGAATTGACTGCATTTCTGGTATATGTGGCCAGTTGGGAAGGACTTGTATTTTTTGTCAGGCATCCTGTCCTAAAGCCCTGCTTCTCAAAAACAACCCCACCCATACACCCAAACTATCTGAAACTCAGAGGAGTGGCTGACACTGGTGTTCAGCTGAGAACACAACTCTTTTGTTTGCTTTTGTTCTGTTTTATTTACTGCTATTGAAGTTTTCCATTTGTCACTTTAATGTCAATTTTCTTTATTACTGTCCTTCTCTGTAAGCTACAAACATCTATGTACATCTTGTTCATGCTTACTCCAAGGTGAACCTAAATATTTTTTAGCAATGATTTTAAAATATTATTTTAAAGTAAATTTTATCTACTTACTTTACAAACGTGAAGATCTTAAAGACATGGGAAAATCAATGATATTTGTCATTTACAATTTGTGAAATAACAAACTGCAAAATTTGAGTCCCATACTTTTTCTCTCACAGGCCACCCATTTCACTGCCACTGATGGTCACATTCTACTCAGACTAGATTATTAAACTAGGCAGATACTACTGCTATGCAAATGTTTTTCTGACTTGAGTTGTAAATAAGTTAGATTTAGTCCGATAAAAGCCAAGGCCTGATCAATAACTTTGTCGTGGTTTAGCCCCAATCAACAACGAAGCACCACGCAGCCGCTCACTC
>VZTV01067340.1:0-22741 GCA_013400875.1 Anhinga rufa
ATTCTTTTCTAAACTGTTCTAGAGCTTATCTCTAACTAGTTTGGAATCTTGCTTTCTTGCCAAGAAGCGGGATCATTGGGATAACATTGCTCAAGGCACTCGTGGCAACATGACACAAAAAAAGCAGATGTGAAAGACAACTTAAAAAACCTGCGAGACACGGAACAGCAGTGAGGACAGTTTGACATGCAGAGTCATAGCCTAAAACACTGTTAATTATATTGTCTTAGTCTGTCAGACTTAATAAAGGAAAGTCTGAGGTGAAAATGCTCTTCTGTCAAGGAAGACTCAAGATGGGGTGAAAGCCAATTTTACATTTTAAACACATGGTCACACTCCTAACATGAATTTGACCCATATGCTTACATCAGGATAGGTTTCTTTTATGCTTGTTAGAAAAAAGAAAACATTCCAGCCAGTGACCCATACCATAGACTACTGTTGCTATAATTTAAATCCAAGTCTTCAGTTACCAGGAGAAAATATTTCTAAAGTTTTTGAGAAGAATATGTGAAAATACTGCTAGAACTGTGCTTTTCCTCAAATAAACATCTCGGCTCCAGGACACAAACAGAACCGCTGTAAATTAACTTATAGCTGCCAAACTTCCTTTGGTGAAAGGAAACAGCAGGAGGAGATAATTTCATGTTGTTGATTTTTATGGAACCATTGCTTTAGATTTCTAAGACAAGTGACGTTGCAGATCATTTTTAGAGCCCATCAACATAATTTCTTACTTAATTCAACAGGAAGGCGCTAGTTGTCATGCCACAGTCTGATTCTCTAACCATCAGGGAAGTAAAAAAAGCATACTTCTGATGGGGGAAAAGGATTATTTCTACAGTTACAGACCATACAGGCACTGTCTTGTAAATAAGTAAAGAATTCTGCTTACAGGACCATTTAGGAAGTAAGTGTTTTGTGCAAAAACACAGAACAAACTCTTGAAAACCACCCCAGAAAGAAAATTAGTTATATTTACATAATCAGCCTCCATAATCATATTGCTAAATGCAACGTACTACTCACCTGCAATTGTGTGTGCATACAGTCTGCTGCCAAACGTAAAAACATGTAATTCATACCGCTTGGCAATTTTTTCCAGGAATTCCTTACAATGAGGACGCAAACGAGTATGCAACATAGGCTCACCTCGACCTAGCTGGAAGTGAAATATTCCCTAAAAGAAAAAGCATGTTTCATATTATCAAAATATCAAACAAAAATGCCAGCATTCCAGAAATGTCCTCTTCCACCACTTCCACTACTTCTATTCAGTCTGAAGTTTTGACCACAAAGATTATGTGGATGAATAAAATCCAAAGCACATTTTTGCTCTGTGCCAGGCAGTCCAACAAATTTTCAAATTCGTTTTCAAAGAAGTTTTCAAATGCAGGAAGCTGCACTGTTGAAAAGTTTATGATTCATTCAAATCTTTACTTATGACAAACCAGTCTGAAAAAAGCAACTTGAGAAATCTGTCAGAAAGTTCAGGATCTCACCCCAATCAGCACTACTCAGTGATCTTCACTTAGATTAGTTTCAGTACATATTGAGCTCAGAGAAAGACTGTTGTATGAAAAAATATTATGTCACTGGAAACATACCATGAGATAGCAAGTCAGGAAGGAAGTTTGCAGATAAAGATCCCAGTTAAAAATAATCTCAAAATCTTTTAAAGATTTTAAAGGCTTCTTCAAACCATGCATTTATATAGATGAAGACAGCCTTTCAAATACACAAGTGCTTTTTTTTTTTAATCTTTAAGCTGAATATTCACTTCCTCTCAATTGTAAAAGTACATCCACAGCTTGTTTTTTTTTGCTAGCAGGTGTGAACACATGCTGAACCTACTGGGCATGGAAGAACAGCAAGAGGAACTAAGCAACCGCAGTTTGCATGACACTGGAGTTTGAATTTGCATCCTCCTGTACAAGGCACTGTAGACATATTCTAATGTGCTTCTTGTTTTAAGTTTCTGAATTGGAAATATTATAAGCCAATAGTCCCTATCAGTTCAACAAGTGTTTCATGAAGAAATTAAACAGCAACACCCAACCTCCCACCAAAAAAACCCCCGAAACTAAGGGAAACAAAATCACTAGACATATTCATAGAATGACAGATGTACTAACACACAGGACTTTGAACAGTAATTCATTATATCTGCCTCAGAGTTGGAGGGGAAAAAAAGTATCATTACTGAGTACTCAGCTTGTGAATTGTAGAGGAAGGAAAGCAGAGATTAAAAATAGCTACCTGAAACTTCTCGCTTAAAGTGACTGGAATGGAAAAGGGCAGGAAAGCATAAATGGAAGAAAGAAAAACATAAATTTAAGTGTAGAGGAAAAATGAATATATTTCAGAAGACTTGTTTCTCATTTTCTGTTATTCTTCAACTACAATTTTACCTAACCACACAATGTTTACTTAAAGAACTGTCATTTAAATATTGTTAGAAATACTCTCATTACTTTGCCTTGAAAGTTAACACCAAATACCTACCTTATTAGACATTTGTTGGCAGTGCTGTTCTGTAGTATGGATCAATGTCTGGTCCAAATCTACCATGAGCACCAGCTTCCTATTTCGATGTAGTCGCTGTTGATCTTCTCTTCCTAGCTGCTCAGCTTGCTGTAACAAAATATTCACAACTAAGCTTAGAAGTAGTAAATTAGGTTTATTGCCTTTTGTGTATTGTAAACTTGAGAAGTTCTGCTACAAACTAACTGAATAAGAAATGATGCTTCAACATAACCTGTAGTGATGGCAGCATTGTCAACAATTTTTCTACAGGAAAAAATATTCCCAAAGTCTACTCTCGGTTCTTTGTGATGCTAAGAACTCTTAGAATAAACTCAACGCAACTGCCAAATTTAATAAATAAGTAACCACCAAATTAAATTAAGGTCAAGAGCCTTGAGAGGAAATAGCAGTAGCTTTGGGGTACACAAAGAACAAGTTCATCAGTAGGTCTGAAAACTTTGGCTGCTACATTCAGCAATTTTATATCAATTAAATACACTACAGCTGATAAAACTGAAGCTGCTAATGACAGAAATTATTATAACTACCAGCCTGAGCTTAAAGCATAAATAGTTAGATTATGTAGTTCTATGTGGGCACTGATATCAAAGACCTCATATCCAGTAGATCTGAATTGAAGTTTACTTCTCTTGTGCATATTTACGAACTTTCAAAGTACCATGACAGCTAACTTAAAAGCAGAGTTAAGTGGAGCATTATAGAGAAGCAGGAGTCAAGTGCAAATTGTCCTCTCAAACGCTCCTCTATGATGAGGACACTTGTAGCTGCTTATATCTTCACATTTCTTCATTGGTGTTCTTTGAGGAGTTACAAAAAAAACCCCACCACGCAACAACATAAAAGGTAAAAAAAGATTAAGTTGGCAAAGAAGATAAACATAATGTAACTCAGCTGAATGGAATATCTGAAACATAATGAAGTAAGTTTAACATACAGGAAAGCTGCAAACAAACTAGCTTTACTGTATCTAGTGGGACCAATTTCAAGGTGAAGGGTGCAGCTATGTTTCAAAGACATTGCAAGCTTTGAACACATTTCAGCTAGTGGAATCTGAACTTTCCATAAACTGCTCATTCTTAGAGACAAAAACATTGAAGTAGTAAATTTCCAGGCTGCTGCCACAGAAGTGCCATCTTTTCAGTGCACAGCTCTAAGAAGACCACTATAAAATCTGATAACAATCAATCTGCATTAGGGTAAACAAACAAAAACCCTGGGCTACTGATGTCAACACCAAATTCTTCTTCAAAGAGAAGCCAAACTTGCTGTAGGACATAGATACAACATTGAAGAAACTCCTAGTTAAGCTTCTCAACTGTGGACATACAGTGAAAGGTATGAATAAAGAAAGCATGACGGTACTTACCTCAGAGCTAACTTTCAGTTCTGGGACACTGTGAACCATAGACACAGTTGCTGTGGATAATGGCACATTCTGCTTTCCGTTCTTGCTTCGTATCCTAATCATGCAGGGAAAAGAAGCATCAAAAGATGGTAATAGTTTAGTGAAAAGTTGAACACACTAAAATCTATAGTATTAAACTAGTCACCACCAAAAAACTATCCTAAAAAAGAGCCATTTTGACTAATACACTCCTTCCAATTCTTGTTAATGCAAGTTACTTAACAAAATGGATAGAGAGATCAAAGGAGCTCACCACAAAAAATGAAGTCACTGTAATTAGTGTAATTTTTCTTTAAATAATTGTATGGAAACATAACTAAGATGAAACGGACATATTTTCTGATTAGCATGAGAACACAGTTATAAAGTATAACTACCAAACCATTCAAATTTAAACTATTCCTTTTTTTTTTCTTTTCCCCAATCACTCAGCATGCAATTATCTACTTTTCTCCAAGCCAAACTATGAAGGAAATTTAAGCAAAGGATAGGTGAAGTTACTCTTTACACACAGCATGCTTTTCCCTTCAGCACAAACACAAGATACTACGTGTGTGCGCCTGTATTTATTCTGTGTATAATATACACAGTCTTACTCATACATATCCGTATGACATACATACATGCATGTATATACAGATAAATATTAATACATGCAGAATACATATCATCCTCATATACATATATTTCAGAGGAAGAATATGTGTACACACACAAGTACAAAACTCCTTGAAAACTGACCAAGTAGCCCCACACAGCATCAGTATCACTAACTTCCAGCTTACACAAATCAATTTGTTGGAAACTCCAAAATTTAATTTTAAAGATATTATTTATGGCTCACCAACATTAAAAATGCTACTGTACAAGTTTTGTCCTATGTGATACATAAAAATCTTTTAATTCTCCCAAGTACCTGTCCTACCAAGTACAGAATTTGTTATCAGATCTACAGCCAGAGTTAAACTTCACCCAGTTTTCACTTTATGACAAGCAAACTCCTGAGGAGAAAAGTGTTACTGAACTGTGCTGAGGCAGACACAATCACAGACAGATATGCTTTTATTATACCGCAGTGTTTGGAAGCACTGATACCCAGAAACAATATAGATATTTCGTTTGGTCCAAAATTTGCATGCACATTTTAGCATCTTACATCCTTTGCTTCAGAGATCAGAACGTCTTACGTATAACACTGAAAGGTATTTTAAATGAGCCTTTAAAAAAGATTTACTGTTTTCAGACCATTTGTTGAATGAGCACAAGAATTGTTTAACAGAGAGGAGGTACCACTGACTAACACCCAACAAGCTGGCAGTAAACTGGCTGTACTTGCTTCTCTTCAAGCAAGGAAAGCATTGATGCTTTTGAATTGCCTTCTGATGTAGGCTCAGATGACCTTACACATTCTTCCAGATGTATAAGCCATTTTGTATAAAATGAAGAGATTATCTGAAGTAGAGGAGTATTAATTGAGAAAACTGAATTCACTGCATACCCTGAATTTATCTAGATTTTTAATGAAAAAAACAGCAGTATAGCAGTATTCAGATGTGACTGTATTCAAACCTCAAATCAAGTATTCATTCAGGGCATACAAAACTGTATTCATTATTCTAACTTTTGTTAGGTCTGTTGTTTTGCCAACTAATACTTGCTTACAAAATATTAACAGTCAACTTTTCATTATAAGTTATATCCAACCATTAACTGGGCTACATATTGCATAACATTTTCAATATTCAGTCCACTTGAGTATGAATTAAAATGAAACCAAAGTATTTCCTTCCAAATGAAATGAGCATGCAACATTCATTTCTAAAATTCAGGCTACTATACAGTCCATTTTGGAAAACAGCTGTTGAATTAGTAATTTGATATGCATAGGAAACATTCTCCTTACCAACTGTATTAGCAATGAGCAAAAGAGAAATACAATCATCTTTTGAATTTGCTTTCTTTTTGGCCTAAGGCTTAAATTCCTTTAGTTCCATGGCAGTACATTTCACAAAAAAATTGAAAACAGTTCTGAAGTCTTAAATTGAAAGCACTAGAGACAAGCTAGCTCCCATTCAGACACAGTACAAGTGAAGCAAGGTCACATGAATGAGACGTATTACCTCACAGCTATTTACACCCATACAGATAAAAATCCCAGGTTTATTAAGTCACTGTTGACACACCTCACAACTCTCAACCTCAGTTACGAGTACATAAAAAGCTAAGTAGGATACCCTGTGATGAGAATTTATGTCTGTGTGCATGCTCTTTACATTTTCTACCTAAGGTAGTAAGTTGCCCTACATTTATCTGCACAGACAGAAAGGGTGCACAGTCATAAATTTGTAACATGAACTGTAACTCAGGTACCCACATGGCATCTTATTCACCCATATTCCTAGTTGCAAATCCCTGTAATAACTAAAAAGAAATATAGTTCTAAACAACGTATCTGGGACTATCGTGACACATAAGGAGAAAGAGGGCATACGTTGGAAAATTGCAGGGCAACAAAACAAGTGCCTTGGGTAAACAGCAGAAGCAAATGAAGACATTTTGCAACAGCAGCACAGGTCCTGCCTATTTCCTCTTCATGTGTTGTTTTTATCCACAAGGAACACCAATTCCTGCCTACAAGCAGCAATTTTTCAGTAAAGAAATATAGTTTATTAAATGAATACACTATTAATAATGTGATCAAGAATTAATATATTCAGTCCACTCTAAGCAACAATTTCATATGCCAATCTCTCTCTATATATTTATATATACTTTTTTAAAGCAAATGTGAAAGAGTGCTTTAGGCTGAAATTCAACTTTTAGAGGAAACTCCCCCTCACCTTTCCTTAGAGGAGCACTCTAAGTAGACCTACTTATGTTGGCAGTATGAATATTGCTTTCCCTCCCTACTAGCATCTACAACTTCACAATTACCCTTATAGGTATGACTCTACTAAGACTCAAAATGGCAAAGTAGTAAATGAGAGAAGAAGGAGATTAGATCCCTAAATACAAGCAAGAAGGAGGTAAAAAAAAAGAGGTGAGAATACTTACTGAGTCAAGTCCTGGCCACATTCTGCACACAAGCCTTTCATAACAACAGGATGGCTGCATCCTTCCAGTCTCACCAAGACACCCCTGAAAAAGATGTAGTCATTCCATTTATTACAGGTTGATTTCAGACACTTAGATTAACAACCACAGATTGAAAGAGTTGAAAGAATAATTTCCGATTATGATTTAAGTGCCAGCCCCCTAAAATATATGCTTTTGCCCCAACATGGGGAAAAAGACACCAACTAAGTATTCAAATTATTTAATTTCACACCTTTAAAAGTCACCAAAGCATATATTAATGTCAGTTTCTAACCTTAGTTTAGCAAAGAAGGTCAGTGCTTTAATAGAACAAGCATTGTTTGTCCAGAAACAGTTTACAACTGATTTAGATAAAACTCCCCATTAACTGCTACAGCTACACAGTAATGAAAATTAAATTGGAAAGTTTAGAATCATAGAATCATTTAGGTTGGGAAAGACCTTTAAGATCATCAAGTCCAACGACAAACCTAGCACTGCCAAGTCCACCACTAAGCCATTTCCCTAAGTGCCACATCTACGCATCTTTTAAATGCCTCCAGGGATGGTGACTCCACCACTTCCCTGGGCAGCCTGTTCCAACGCTTCACAACACTTTTGGTGAAGAAATTTTTACTAATATCCAATCTGAACTTCCCCTGGCGCAGCTTGAGGCCATTTCCTCTCGTCCCATCACCAGTGACTGGGGAGAAGAGACCGACCCCCCCCTCACCACAGCCTCCTCTCAGGCAGCTGCAGAGAGCGATGAGGGCTCCCCTCAGCCTCCTCTTCTCCAGGCTGAGCCCCCCCAGCTCCCTCAGCCGCCCCCCAGCACACTTGTGCTCCAGACCCTGCCCCAGCCCCGCTGCCCTTCTCTGGACACGCTCCAGCCCCTCCATGTCCTTCTTGTCCCGAGGGGCCCAAACCTGACCCCAGGATTCGCGGTGCGGCCTCACCAGTGCCGAGCACAGGGGGATAAGTTCTGTGCTGATTTCATCTTAGTTTATTATTTTCTTGTGTCATGGCAGAAACAGATTTTTGTGAGAAGACTGAAGCAATACATTTTAATTTTTGATCCTTAAGCCTTGATTTGCCACATTTTAAAATAAAAACATGTAAAAGGATATTTTATTCTTTCTTCCAATCAAGGGCTAAAACAAACCAGAAATTAGAGCTTCAAATGCAGAGAAGTATGACGTTTACTATTGCAAACTGCTTCGAAGACAAAATCTGCTTTTCAGTTGAATGATCCAACTAAAATACTCCTTTGTTCAAATTCAGTTCTCAAAATTTAGGGTCTTGAACATATCAATTTATTTTCTCTTAATTACTTGAACAGTCATTACAAGAGACTTCTCCCATTTTCTTCAATACAATTGAAGGAGTTGATCTTTCAGACAGCTTTTTTTTAAAGCTCTAATAAGTAGATCTAGTTCAGCTACTACAAATTTTCCCCAACTCTGTGACCATGAGCTGTAGCACCTCTAACATTTTAGAAAGATAAAAAAGTGAAGCAGATGAAAAAACCTAAAATTCAAGCTCTTTCATAAGCTGGTTGTAGTGTTTTCTCATTGGCTTCAAATCTTCATTGCAATAAGCAGACAGCATCAGGAGAAAAACTGTTTTGCATGCTCAAATCTCTCATTCATATATTTGACTATTAAGCATTTGGCAATTCCAAAAGAAAATCCACTTCCAAATGACACCTGCAACTGCTTACTTCCAGTGTGTCACTCATTTCTCAATGACCAGAAGACTGACAACTCTAATGAAACTGCAGTTGATCCCCATGCTGAGGATTTTTTCCTCCTTGAGAGCAAAAAAACTAGATTCAGGTAAGGTTTATTTAAAGAAAAATCTTCACAAGTCATCATACTTCCAGTATTCCCATTTGCAAAATGGGAATCTATTCCCAATCTACTACAAAATGGCAGATCTATTCCATTCTCACTGGCAGTCATCATCTGCTTGGAAATTACACCTCCTCTTCCTGTATAAGCATTTTAGATCTCCTTTTTAAAACACAGTATGTATTTCACAGAAAAATAATAAATAGTCAGTCTTGGTTTTGTACAAGAACTGCACAAGAGACAAGCTATTTTTGTGGCCTTTCTCTATGGGCAATTCATTGCTTGATTATTTAAGTTCTCTCATCCCCCTATGTTTGCATTACTTCATTTGACTCTTCTTCTCCCCCCTCCCTTTGACAAAGTCTGTCTTGCTATCTTTTACCTTGATTCATCAACAAGTTCCTTCTTTTTAGGCTACCAGCTCATACTAAGGACTGTCAGAATTGTTCATCTCCAACCTATGTTCAGTGTATGAATCTGAAATTACACAGACACCTAAAAGGCCAAAACACACATGACACAAGCTACAGAAACATGCGTAAAGAGTTTACAATGGCTTTTTAACCCAATTTATTGGTTTTCAATAGTTCAGGAAAAAAGTCTTTTGATGCTAGCTTAGAAGCCAGAATATCTTCAGGCATTCTCTACTTTGCACCTGAGGTAACATCACACTCCAGGAACGTGACAGGAAGAGCTGGTATACTCCTGCACTGAGGTATGATTCAAATTAGGACATGAAAGAGTTTCTGTTCACATACAGGCACACATCATTTTAACGTGCTGATTTTAAGGGAGCAGAGATTCTTATAAGAAAATTAGAGTTCTAAATTATTCATTGATATTGTTCCTGAACAGCACCTCTATACCTTATCACATACCAAATAGCACCGCTAAGTATCAGTTCTGCCCCTACACATTTAAATACGACCAGAACACCCAATTTTATGATGCTTGCGCTTGCTGGAGATAAAAAGTACATGATACCAAGCCCTCTGTCATACCATACCTCTGTGATGATCTTTAACCCGAAGGTCAGGGGAAGAACTCCAGAGCACGGGTGAACTCTTGAGCACTGTACAACCAAGTTGACCAAGTTTCAAGTACAACTGTCAGGATCTTAAGCAGAATTCTCCCAAGGGAAAAACCCAAGCAACCCACATACTACTTAATGCTGCAGAAAGAAGGCTTAAGCATACTTAAATATTTTATGCACTTAAATTGTAGCACATATGCTTTAATTACTAAAAAGGAATATACCAAGGAAGAACAAGTATGGAACTCAAGTAAAATGACTTTTGTGACTTTCAGAACTGGAAACACTCCTTTTACTGTTGAAGGGAGGTATTTTCAAAAGATAACGGCCAAGATCCAAGACAATTATCAGACAAAAGCGAGCTGAAGCAAAGTGTGCATGCCTATTTTTAAATGGTTGCATATATCAAACAGGGGTTCAGGTTTCTGCTTGTTCTCTTCTCAGGGTCATGAGTGAAACCCACTTGAACAGAGCTACTCCCTACTCCATTTCTGGAGTGAAGAAACAGATTTCCTCCCCTCCCCTCAAATCTGAATAATTACAATACATTCTACTGCTGGCAGCTTTATCATTATCTTCCTCCCCAAACTTCTCCAGGACCCCTTGGTGATAAGCAGAGCTCATTGGCTACTTCAACAACTACATTCCAAGGGAAAACTGCCACAAAGACGCAAAATCTTTTTCCAGTTTTACAAACTGTCACAACTGCACAAGCGAGCCAGGCACTGGGGAAGAACTGTTGGGCTGTGAACAGCACAAGTGTTTCGGGGGTGGCTGTGGAAAGGGGGTAGATCATTCCAATACCCACCCTGATAACCAAAGGACTGCAACAGGACAAACTGCCCACATGGTTCCTTTTAAGTAACAACATACAATGTGATTTAAACGAAAGTTGAACAAGTAAATAAGGAAACCCACTCTAGGATCTTATTCACATTGTTTCCAGATGTGCTTGTAAATAGGAAACAGAGATACTAGGTGTGCCATTATATCAAAATTTTAATTTTGTTGCAACGATCATGGATAGGGAATAGACATTTACTAACAGCCTCAGGATGCAGATGACCATAAGCCCATCACAGTTCTCCCAGCACTTCCATACTTTGACTGTTTCTAAAACAAGTCCTAACAATCAGCGGGGAGGGGGCGCAGCAGGGCAGAAATAGGAAAGCTTTCATGAAATCCAATACAAGCATTTTGCTTTCATTAACAGAGAAAGTCAATGCCTTTGCTAATTCTCAGGCCTGGTCATTAGTGCTGTCTCCAAATATAAGAACTTTGAACGAAGCACAGCCATGGCTGTGGTTCCCAGTAGGTTAATTACCCTGGGAAAGCCAGCACATACAGTTCTCATACCTATGCTACAATTTGCTACTACTCACTTGTAGCAACCAGTTAGCTGGATCACTAAAGTGAAGCCACTACAAACAAAAAGGAATCCCCTAAAGGTTTTATTATTTTTAAAATCTGTTTTTTTTTCAGCATGATGTAACACTTACAGCAGCAAAGAATGATGGCAGCAAGTGCAGGAGTTACAGGAGAGGAGCAAGCTGCAGCACACAAATACAATGACCATGAGATAGCCTTACTGAAGAAAACTACAAAGATCTATAGCTTAAGGGTACCCAGCATAACATGGTAACAGATAGGTTATCTCGATTATTCAGAACTAGTTAAACCCAAGCGTACATTAGCCGTGGCCTTCTAGTACAGCTTGGCTCCATTTCCAGAGTCAACTGCTCCAACAGCTTGCTGCCAAAGAAAGGCAATGGCTTACTGGCTTTTTGCCCCCTCCACCCTCAAGTCTCCTCTGAAAGCCCACTCCCTCCTTCGGTACTTCCAGAAAGGACTATTTCAGTACCTTGGGAGGTAGAAGAACTGACCAGCCCTTTCCAGGTTTGCTGCTGGGTTTAGAGAGTCAAAGCAGCTGATAGAGGAGTCCAGCAAGTGACTGGTGGGAAAGACGAACGGTGCAAATGATTCTACAAACAGAGGTAAGACCAGGAGAGAACAGAGGCTGTTTCAACAACTCACATTTTCTCCCCACAGTAACCAGGCCAATTCATTAACATTTATCTTCTCTGTTCAAGACTAGCTTGAATATCTCCACGTCATAGAGACATAAGTTGTATTTATTATCTTAACACAGTCTGTTTTAAGGAACCATGCATTGGCACAGAAAATATAGTGCAATTTTCCAAATGTGTGAATGGAAAAATAGAAAAAAGTTACAACACGAAGCTACTGCCCTGCACTCGCTTGTATCTCATGGGTATCTGTCAAAAGACAAAAGACTGGGTTTCCTCAGATCCGCTTGGGATTGTCCTGGTTTTGGCTGGGATAGAGTTAATTCTCTTCAGTGTAGCTGGTATAGTGCTGTGTTTTGGATTTCAGATGAGAATAACAATTCATAACACACTAATGTTTTAGCTGATGCTGAGCAATGCTTACACTAAGTCAAGGACTCTTCAGTTTCTCATGCTCTACCGACTGAGAAGGCTGGAGATGCACAAGAAGCTGGGAGGGGGCACAGCCAGGACAGCTGATCCAAACTGGCCAAAGGGATATTCCATATCATTTGACGTCATGCTCAGCATATAAGGCTGGGGGAAAGCTAGCCAGGGGGCTGCTGCTCAGGGACTGGCTGGGCATCGGTTGGCAGGCAGCGAGCAATTGCATTGTGCATCACTTGCTTTGTACATTCTTTTATTATTATTACTATTTTATTTTACTTCAATTATTAAACTGTTCCTACCTTTTAAAGCTGCTGTCCTCAATCTAATGCCATATGCCCTTGCAATTAGAAGATGCAAAACCATACTAATGCAGCAAAATGAGATTCTGGTGTACAGGTGAAAAAAAGCCGGCCCCCTGCC
The DNA here is from genome assembly GCA_013400875.1 of Anhinga rufa. Lineage (NCBI taxonomy): Eukaryota > Metazoa > Chordata > Aves > Suliformes > Anhingidae > Anhinga > Anhinga rufa. Next base: position 12,787 of record VZTV01067340.1, read on the forward strand.
AGGTTCTACAGCATGCTTAAGGGAGTGCTATGGGCAAGTTGTCCAGGGACAAAAACACCAGATGAACACATCTCAGATCAATGATTATTAATACCAACTGCTGAATCAACCAACTGATCTAGAACAAACATGAGTACACAATCTTTTAGCTGTCTTAAGACTAGAATGGCAGACAGATGAAGTCTGATTCAACTTAAAGCTTTCTTCTACAGTTTAATTTACTCAAATTTGTGAAACACTGACATTTGTCAGCTTATACCAGAACAACATTTTGTGGTATGTCTGCCGCATTTAGAATCACTGCAAAGAGCCCTCAAGCCCTATTTACATCAAACCACAGCCTCTGTTACATAGGGCTCTAGTTTTGTAGTAAGGATTTTTCAAAGCCTTAATCACCTTGAAAACACCATGTAAGAGTAAGTAATTCCTTAGATATTTAACCATTGTATTTATTTATTTAACCCTCATCAGTATCTGAAGAAGCAGAGTCCTTCAATAACTGATTAACAATTCCAAGGATGACAAGTACACATGGCCCTTGCTGCTACAGGCAACCCATGGCCCATAGCCTCTTCCAGACGTTGCAAGAAACTTGTCTCATCAGTTTTCTACAGAAGCCACTTGACTTACACTCAAGGACAGGCAAGCAGAGAAGGCTGTATTTCAAATATCTGTGAGCCACAAAGGCCTCACCCAACCAAGTCAGCCATTTTGATAAAACCCAAAAAACCAAACACACACACCACACCACCCCCAGCAAAGAACATGCCCTATCCTAGCATGATGCAGACTTCAGGGTAAAGACACATTTGTAATCACAACTATATAATAACAACTGCTGCAAGCAGTAGCTCATAGAAAGCATAGTTTACATTTCAAGGCATCATCTCAACTCCTCGAAGCTAATGGGGAAATCACAGACCTTGAGATTTTCCCTCTGTTAAGCATAAACTATTCACAACTACGAGTTAAAAATGCTTGTGAACCTCAAAACAATTTAGAACAGAAAAGCTGAAGTAATTTTTCTTCTACTTTTCAGGCAAGGTATCTGTTCAGGTTTAGACATAGCTTATAAATGCCAAGAGAAACTTAGGTCCAGAGTTTCTGAATTTAATTTATAATCCCAAAGACATCTTAAGCATGAACTAAGTCTATTTCCCTGATTTGCAAGCCTTTAAGAAGCACTTCCATTTACTTCTGGAGACGAGTTTGGCATTACAAGGAAGGAGGTAATCCTCTCCTACCTTCCATGCACACATCCATGTTTCAAACGCAACAGTTTGCGGTGCCCTTTACATAAAATCTAGTAAATCTTTCAAATATGATTTGGAATGATTTTCTATTTAGAATATTTTTAACTAAAATATTATTTGGGAGAATTCAAAACTACTTTTTTAAAAAAGGCAAAGGTAAGAATATAGTTCTCCATACTTTCACATAAAACCCCCTTCAAAACAATGAAGTTCATACAGAATGAATTCAAAAGTACAGAGTTAAGAGCTCACGTCTTTCTAACTTGTTTCTTTAGTACTAAGTTGCACTTCTAACAATAACAGAAGAAAACAGGCTGTCACATCTCAGTAATTCACTGAAGGAACAAACAGTTCTGCAGTCTGACCCCCCCATCATTACTGTCAACTGCTGACATTGCTGGTTTATGCATTTACATTTCTGTTGCCACCTCTCCCCAGCTGCAGTGTTAGCAGTCACACAGCACTTCCCAAATACTTGCAGCACAACTCCAGTTGAGAGTTGAGGAACTGCATCTAACAGTGCAGGGCCAGAAAGACCGGAGAATTATTTTTTGTGTTCACATACAGGTTACATTTTCTTAACTGCAGAGATGACTATCACTTGAAGCAGCAACAGTAAAAACAAAGTGAACACATGTCCTTTGGCTCCTTGACTACACTTAACGTCAGAACTTTACACCAAGCATAAAGAGCTTATGGGAAGAGCTTCATGGGACTTCAAAGTGCTCACAGCATCTCTAAGAGGTATTTGGCAAATTTTACTCACAAACATCACAGCAATAGTCTAATTAATGCCAGTCACAGCTGGAAACATAACACGTATCATAGTGAGCTTCCTTCTACCACATAACACATCTTAGAAAAGTAAGAATTATGCAGGGTATAAAAGATGTTCTGGAATAGTTGGAACATAGTAGCTTTAAGAATGTGCCCAAATTAAAAAAAAACTGAACTGTACCTGTGGTTTCAATATGAATACCCAGGATTTTCACTGTTACACTAAAGGTGTTTCATTTTTTATGATTTCCCCTCTCAGCATTTTAAGAATCCACTGCCATCAGCACCTGCTTGTATAAGAATCACAGGGCAAAAGCAATATGTGATACCGGTTTTAAAAAAAAAAAAAAAAAACACAAAACCACCAAAACCCAAAACTACTTCACTCACAAAAAAGCTGGCAAGGGCAGAACGAGGCATGGTACAGCTCCTAAGAAAATCTACTTGCAGCTTTCAAAGGAAACATTTTTACAAAGCTTACATTATCCCAAGATCCATTTTCTAAACCATGAAGTGTAGCTTTTTAGCACACACACTTCAAGACAAGTTCATTGACTCAGTAACATTTATGCGACTGCAGGATCAAAATTCTAAGTCACCCAAATCTATACATGGCACACATATACATAGGTGTGATGAACACTGCCAACCTAACTGGCATTTATCCAAAAAGCTGAAGTAGCAGGGTGGTGACTGTACATCCTACTCATTGACAGAACAATAATTAACCTAAAACTGCAGTTTTCTCAAAACACACTTTTACATCAATTACTAAAGAACAGTAGTCACAGCTGAACCACATCGAAGCCAGGTGACAACAGTCTTGGACTAATCCCACCCCTGACTCCATTTTGTTCTTTTCAGGTGTATACCTTCTCAAATCCCCCACCTCTCCTTCAGGTAAAGGCACATAGTTTCCCCTTATCTCAGACCAACTTACCACTGCATTCCTCCCACCCCCAGCCAAGATCACCTGTGATTACCTGAACACATTCAGTTTGCCTTCTGCACCTGTGGGCCCACATCTAGAGAAACAGCAACAGATGAACACCAAAACTGCCTGGACACCGAAGCAGAGCAAGGTGCCTGAGAAAGAGACAGTTTGACACACACACACACAGAGCTGGCAGCAAAGCTATATACATGCTTTCTGCTTCTTCCTGTGCATAAAAAATCCGGGAGGATCCTGTGATCTCTTCCCCCTCTGCCTTAGAAAGGTGCATTTCACCACCTGCTCCATTAGAACAAGATACTTAAGCAACCACTGTCCCTTTGTCTGTTATTTCCAAACAATGAATGAAATGGAAAGAGGCTTACCACAGGGTGCAGAATCCTCAAGTCTAACAGCTTCCTCCCCTCCTTCCCCTTTTTGGATACCATGGCAAACTTATCTTGACACTACCTTCTGCATATGTTTTCCTCTTGGACTTGCTAGTACGCCAAATGAACACACTTAGAGGAAAATTTAATAACTCTTAACACCCTTAAACAATTACGAACAACGCCATCCTAAGTTACACAGGAATTTTCAAACCAAGGAGCAGCAGTTCCACATTCGGCAACAGCCACGTGCATCGCATGCTGTCAGGACACCCAACAGTGTCACATGAGCCCAGAATCCCGACACACACTCCAAAAGCAGAGCGCAACAGTTTAGAAAGTTGCTCAGCATATAAAGGAGAAGTATGATAAATAGCTGTAAAGTTACCTAGAAAGTTAATTAAGTTCCCCTCTTGTTCAGCGATGGATGCCTGCCTTGGCTAGAACCACTCACCCACCCTCCCTCCTGTAAACGCGGATTCACACAGTTCACTCCACTAAGCCTGGACAGAGACCTTTTGCCTTACATATCAGCCAAATGCTGCACGATTTTAGATGTAATTTTTAAACTAAGAAGCACTACAATGCAAACAAATGGGCATTATTCAGTTCTGCTCTAAATGTCTAAATCACTGCCTTATTCTGCAGTTTCTCAGAACATTTTTAGAAAGGCAAAAGGCAATTTTTTTAAAAAAAAGATTATTAGTGAAACAGCAGCCTGGCAATATCCCATCCTTTCCTTAAAAAAGGACATACTATAAAAAAACTGATGTGTTTGTAAGGAGTAATCTACATGGTACCACCTTTTACACAGTAACACATAAAGTAAAAAAAGTCCTCCTGGATCTAGATGGTTCTGATGAATGATTATCTTGCATAGATCATCCAGCATCAGCCTGGTTACACTAAATCTAAATCGTTTCAGTCCCATCAGATGACAAAAGAAAAATTCCCTTCCCATTGCACTGGAAAGAGCAAAAACCCTTTGCTCTTTGTTTCAAAAATAGGTTTTTGTATTGGCTTTTTTTCTTTTTTCCAGTAGGACCAGTGTTTCAGAAAACATCAGAAAATATACAGCATGCTCTCACAAACGGCATAGGTATTTCACTCTGGTTAATTCCTTTTCATCAACAGGCTAGTCCGAGGCCAACAGAAGTAGTTTCTACTGACTGGAAACTCTGGATCATCCTTTCAGACAAGCAGCACTTCTTCACTAGAAGTAGGGATATAGATTCTGAAGGAAAACACGTGGTTGCTGAGTACTATTGTAACATCCTACAAAACACAGTGAGAAATTCTCACCCAAGTTTCACAGTACACATTACACATGGCAGCACTTTCTTGCCCACACCAAAGACAGAGGAACCTTTCCATCCTCCCAAGTCATTTGAAGACCAGCAAGTCTCTCCTGTTAGTGACAGTATCCATTTTTCCACTACAGTCCAAAGGGGAGATTTCCAATTCCATAGGTCTAGGTTCAGCAAAACAAAACCTAGTCAAAAACATATAATCAAGATCCTTGAACTGTAACCTGTAATGCAATTCTACCTGCTTTCCAGGAAGCAATTTTATGCTCCCCTATATACTTTAAGAGGCAACTGCTGCAAATTCAACTATCCACATGTGCTAGAACACCTTAGATTAACCTTTAATTAACAATTTAAACTACACAAGAGATATTCATAAGAATATTTTTATAAGAGACAACTTGCAATGTTGCAATTGTCTGTTATCATTAGCAAAAAGAAATCCCAAAATGAAAGGCTGGTAGTCCTCTCCTGAACCTTCAGACTAGAAAGTCCCAACTGGAAATATTTTTATATATTTTTGGTAATATTTTAGAATTTGCAATACCATCACCCCGTATTCATTTTATTTAGCGAGTTCAAACACTGGCTTATCAAATTACCCAAGGGGAGTCTTCCACCAGGCAACACTGACTTTGAAAATCAAAACAGCTGGGAGCCCTACTGGGGTCAGCCCTTAAGTTAACACCAAACACAGTCATCAAATCAGAAAGGTCCAGGCAGGCGTGCAAGTTGTACTACCAAGACTTCTCAAAAGGAAGAAAGTCTCTTAAGTCAAGATGGAGACTTTTAAGACAATTCAAAGCAAAGTTCTTGTCTGTGTCTCTTCCTTTCTCAAACTTTTCCAATCCTTTCAGTTCAAAGGGCCAGGTATTGTGCAGTACAAAAATTAAAGGTCTCCTTCCAGTCCTCCTGTCAGGATTTTTGTTCGAATATTTTCTCCATGTGGGTTTTGAATGTTTCCAGAGAAGGAGACTCCACAACCTCTCTGGGCAGCCTATTCCAGTGCTAAAAAATGTGGGTAAAAGCAAAATCAATTTCAAGCACAGACATCTGCAAACATACACATTTTTTGGAGAGAGCTATAAGCAGCTTGTAGTTCTACAACGGGATGCATAAAATAGTCCCATGAGCTATCTCACTCTGTCAGCTGGCCTGTGGGATTCTGCATACGCTCACATACAGTGGCAAAGTCCTTGAGCTCAGGCAAGACAATCAACTTAGACTAAGAACTCAGAGCAGAAAATTCCCTGGTTTGGGAGAAACCTTGTTGAGATACAAGTAATGCATGACTAAAGACTACCATACAAAACGCAATGTGGGACATATACAACCTCAGTAACATTATTTCCCCAGTGTCAACATGTCATTTGCCCCCCAATGACTCTTAATGGCCTTTACACAACCACTTTGATCTGACCTAAATACAGGCTGCTGCTGAAAGGATAAATCGCCCTCCCTTTCCCTACACTACACTCCTGTTGCAGGAACTAAGCAAAATGAGGGAATTGATCAGTACAGACCATTTCACAGGAGCTTGGGTGGGAATGATGGAAAGGAAAGAGAGAGCAAGCCGTCTTTAGCCACGTGATTTCCAACACCCAACTCACTGCAAGCTGGAGGCACACAGAAGCGCGAGCATCCTTTCCAGCCAGCTCTTGTATTAGCCTGAAGCAATCACGAAACCATGGCCCAAGGAAGTTGCACCGACACAACTGCAGACACAAGGCTGCTACAGCCAAACCACTGGTAACTTCCAAGCCTGATGCCCATTTCCAGTCAAACCTGACTGAGCTGCTCGATCCTCTTAGATACGGACGTTCCTACAGGTTTTGTGAAAACAGACGGTCACGTAAAGAAAAGAGACTTTGTACTCTACCATTCAGTGCTATTAGCTATAGCATGAGCTCCCAACTTGTCAGGTGCTAAAGAGCTAGGAAGAGGCAAAAAAGAAGGCAATGAAGGATGGAAAAGCCTCATTTAGAACTTGGATATTTTCCAATATCAAATTCAAACAAACACAAGACAGATGCATTAGAAAGCAGGCTTCCTTAGTATCACAATATACGATGGGAAGGGCTGGGGTGGGGGGGGGAAGATAAACAGGAAACAGGTCAGAAAGATGCATACCAAAAGGTACTATACTAAAAATCCAATGGCATGAATCCAAGGGTAAAAAGGAATTAGATGAGAGATGTAGTAAGCTGGGATTGTAAAGCGTTATTCAACAATCCTCAGTGGTCGGCAATGAGTTTTTTTTGTAGACTCTAATAAGCTCATTAAATATTTGACAGGATATTATGAAAATATTTGTGTCCAACTGAAACAGCAAGTCGTTTTCCCTGTAGTTTATTACAAGTGTCATCCCTTCAAAATAAACTGTAATTCATCAGCATTTTATTCCCCCTGAAAACTGTAACATGAAAGGTATTGGAGTCCAGGGTTAAGTGTCCTCATCTTGGGTGGTAAACTAGGTCCTGAGGCTCTGTGACATTAGATAACCAAAGGAAGATATATTTTTAAAATAAATAATCAAGTTTTTGATACAAAAAAGCCAAGTAACAACACAAAAATCTACAGTTTTCAAGAGCAAGTTCCCACCTCTTTCCTGCTATCTTCTCCAAAAAGAGAAAATACAAGTTTTACTTCACTAGAATCCAGATAGGTTTAAACAAGATTTTTATTACAACACTCATATACTTTATATTCTGTAGAAGACGACAAGTTTTAGCTATTAAAGCTATGTAGTAAGACACAAAGATACCCAGTTGAAATGTGTAAGTAAAAAATATTTTGGAAGACTCTACTAATGTGAACCAAACGAAAGACTTTGAACAGTCTATCATCAGCAGGGCCTGAAAGGGGACAATTGTTTCGTATTAGAAACACCGATGTAAATATTTGCAGAGAACAAGATACTCGCCCAACCCAGAATTCTGACATACCTGTAGCAGCTTCAGAACAATTAAGCTTGATGGGGAACTGGCATTAATAACACACAGAGCAGCGCAGCAGTTTTGACATTCTATGTGTTGCTCCTGTCACCCATAGAAACTATGCTTCATTAACACCAAAGGCCTTTCATTAACGGCTTGCTGCCATCTCTGCTATTTACAGTCCTAACAAGTCAACCACCTTCCTCTCTCGAATCCTAGTTTGGCATTTGATGAAAGCCTACCTCTGCTAGCAGAAGCAGAGGCCACCTCCTGCTGTCACCCCCACCCCATACCATCCTCTGCCCTATGGACAGGCTACGCCACTGTCAATGCCAAAAAGCAGGTAATCAAACCACAAGAAAATTAAGTGCTATATATGTGGAAAATTACTTTTGTATGCCAAAAGATTTCATCTCATGCCTGACATCAAAGAAAAATTACCAAAATTTAGAAATGTATCTTCTTAAGAGAGACCTGGGCTGAAAGACCTCATTGTTTTCAGAAATAACGATGACCAAATTGACATAGAAAAAAAAACTTTACCAGTCACATTATTTAACCTCAAATAAAGAGTTTTAATCAAGTTATGTTCTCGTGTTCTAATGAAAAGGAAAAACATTTGGAATAAACACTGTAGAAATACTGTTTCTAAGTGCCTGACAGATATTTGCACGTATCTTTGGTTTATAGGGAATTCAGGGCTAAACTGACCAAACCCACTGTCTGGAAGGCAGCAAATGGCACCTACCACCCTGGAGAGGTTGGCTTTTAAAAAACTGTATCTTCTGGAGGTACCGAGTAAATTTCAGCTACATTACCTACCTTAATCACACCTGTATTTTAAATATATGTTAGGGTTGTGCAGTATTAAATATTGCCAATAGGTAGTAAAAGGTTGTTGTTTCCCTTCCACAGAATGGGAAGCCACAGGCAAGAGATTAAATGCTCCCCAAAAAAACCCCAAACAAACTTTTAAGTGACCAAAGAAATGCAGTTATGTCTCCAACTGCTGAGCAGCTCTACCACCCTTAGGTTGTGCTTCTTCTACCTCTTTGCTTGAACTTTTCTTTTACATGCATGCTGTAATGATATTTCCTGGGTGGGACAGAGAACACATGCTGAAAAGTCAGAGTTCCAGAAGTGTAATATCTAGCAATGGCCAATATTAAGAACTAACTTTTAGCGGTATAAGATACAAGTGTTTTATAAGCCAACAGTAATGAAGAACAGTATTTATTTTCCAATCGCCTCAAAGCAAGGGCTTGCTAATTATAATCAAGTGAATCAAGTCTAGGCAAACCCAATAAAAGCATATATAAATATCGGTGCGTTCAAGTCCTAAGTGAGCAAATTGAAACCTAAAATGCTGCTACATTAGACACAACATATTTTAAATTGTTTACATCTACAATTTTTTTTTGGTTGGTTTTCTTCTCCAGCGCTTAGCTAACGCAATGAAAAGATAACTTCATCTCCGCTTCCACTCAGCGCTATCGCGTTTCATCACATACGTGGCGTTTTAAAATTTTAGTCTGTATTTTGAAGACGTTTTTAGTCCGACCTATCATTTATGGTATCTTTGTTCTAAATCAGACATTAAAAGGTTGTCCTCATTGCAACAGATGCAATAGCACCACGCTGGCGTGGCATGAAAGGAAAGCCACAGTCGTGTCTCAGAAAAAATACTCTCTGTAGCAAGAAAGACACAACTTGTATCTCCCCTGTTGCATGTTATATTGCTGACCAATAAAAAAAAAAAATCAGGTTGTTTTTTTCCTGAACCTTTGAGAGCACTCCCATCCACAGATGTTTCGCATACACCAGTGATTTTCAATCAAGAAAGTTTAGGCCTGGCTGCACCCACCCCCAAAAAAATAAATCAAGAAAACTGCAATAAAAAGAAAATAACTTGCTGGCGTAAAACAGAGGAAGTAGCATGTTTCAATGGTTTCCTGTTGAGAAAAAAAGGGTAGCAAGCTATCAGCCTAATTTAACCTAGAAATCTGAGAGGCCCTATCTAGCTATTAGCCATTTAAGAATTTAAAAGCCGACAAACATCCAGTCTTATCAAGACAAAACCATTGTCGAACTATGGAAAGCGTGTCTCATTTAATCCCTTGCTCTTCTGAAAGTTCAGATTGCGCTGTCTCGTTTATACCTGCAAAGCCTTAGACGTTAAAGCAGCTACAGTGCTAGGAGCATTTATGCTGCCAGGATTATACGTGTGGTACCTAGCCATTTAAAAGGCCCTGCCGCAGCGCTGATTCCCATTAAAATTCCTCCTAAGAAGCAGGAAACGACCCCTTTGCTCCCGACTTCTGCGCCGACCTAACCGCAAACTGCCAAGCTAAAAGGGGAAAAT
>VZTV01067346.1:0-25726 GCA_013400875.1 Anhinga rufa
CTGAATACATACCTAAGGACTTTTAGGACATATATTTAAAGGATTCCATTTACAGACTGCCGCATTGACAATGTTATCCTATTAATCTCAATAGTTTGCCTTTGTGCTGTATATTTCTGGGTTAGAACCTAAAAAGTAACATAATTGTGTTTCTTTTCTTAGCATGGCTTAGCTTTCAGCCATGCTCAACTCCTATTAAGCTTAAGCAACTTTTACAAGAGCAGGACGTGATTTTAGTTACACACATTCTTTTTTTTTTTTTTTAATGGTCAGTTTTTTACACCTCAATGTCTCTCATTTCCTTCCAGAGTAAAGCAACCAATGGTGTCCACAGATATTTCGCTTTAAACACATTTTGCAAACATTTAATTTTGTGTCTGTTCACTACCTCCCACGCCTTCACAAGTTCTGGGTCTAGATCCAGAGCATGTAAGGCATATGGAGTGAAATTAGGTGAAATTTGGAATTTGATATTTGTACAAAATTCAATATTGAGATTGGAAAAGTCTGCTAAGCTGGGTAAGTGACTTCCATTTTCACTTCCAAGTAGCACTATGTAGAAACACCTGAAATAGCTCAAAACAGAGGTGTTTGCATAGCACACTGAATGTTGTGGTAGAGATGCTAGCTCAGCTGCCACAAACAAACTTTAAATTAATTTAAATTAATTTACCTTGATCATTAACTCCAGCTGGGATCAACCTGGGCTTTCAGTGCTGCATCTATACAAATGTTGGTTCTTTTAGCTCCAAGGCAAAGAGGAAACTGAATATTGTTTCTTATTTCCTAGCCAAAGAACTGAATTGCAGGTTAAGAAGGATGGCAGTTGCTAATAGGCGCTAAAATTTGTATTGACTTTTTTGTGCTTTACTGGAAAAAGATGGAGGTAGGTACATTACTGCAGTCTTCTTTTTGAGAGCTGTCCATTTGCTGCACAAATACTCTGCAGCGCTACGCTGTTTGAACATGCATAATATTTTAGTACAAAGCCTGTAGGGATCCAATGTTGTGCCAAACTACCCATTTTTGCCTTGTTATTCTTGTGCAAAAAAAGAAAAAACGTCGGAACCTCTCCCAAGTGAAACCTGCATTTGCCCTCTGACTAAAAACAGCGACCAAAACCAGTAGGGTGTGTTTTTCTGTCAATTTGTTGCAGTTGATCTGCCCGTTCTGTGTGAGATTTTTTTGATGCCCTTCTAAATCCAAGAAAATCAGTTAAGAAGATCAGTAGCTGGGATGACTTTTTATCCCCATTTTGCTGTTTCAAAAATGATGCTTCATTCTTGTGCTATTGAAATTTGTTTCAGTTTTTAAAGAATGTAGGAAACTTATTTTTTCTGATCTTTGACCTACGTGTCTCAATTATAAAGAGTGTAAGTAAACAATGGAGTTGGAGGGAAGTATTTTAAATATAAGTTTTATTCTTGCTCTTTCTCGCAGAAGCTTTTTGACTTTTTCCCATGCTAGAGATGATTAAAAAAGAGAAGCCCATACCATGAAGAACGGTCTTAGCCTCTGGACCTCTTAACTACAACAAATACTTGAAGACTGATGTTTCCCTTGCTCTCTGCTATTGTCCTGTGGATGCTTTCATGGTGGGGGAAAAAAAAATCAATATGCTGTTTGGGGGACCTTTCTCCCGTCTTTTGTTATCTCTGCCTCCTGGTGGTCTTTGTTTTTTGAGGTTTTATTTTTTAAAAAATATCACTTTAAAGTGCTTCTTAAGCCCTGACTAATTTTCTGCTGTTTGCATTCCTTTCTCTGACAGTTTTACCCCACTGCATTTACTCTACACATTAAAAGAAAGGCATTGAAGAACACAATATGAAAATATTGGCCCCATTTTCCCTTGCAAATATATTGCCTAATTTTCAGATCTGTTCTTCGGAATCTTATTCCTCAACTTTGCTTCTAGGTAATTCTCTTTATCAGAAGAACAGTAACAAGTAAACCTCCCAGCCTATGAACCAGCATCCAAGAAGATTTCAAGGATTCTATTTTACAGCCAAACGGGACTGCTTTTCCCATTTACTTTCATAAAACAACAGTTGTGAGGCTCCTTGCTCCGGGCAGCGGCTCATGTGAATATTAGTTTAGAAAGTTTCTCCCCCTCACACTGCCTACAGAGTAGCTACAGAATCTATCAGTAAGTATAGATAGTAAAGATTAAAAAAAAAAAAAAAAAAAATGTATTCATACAAACGTATCTGCATAGTCAAAGTAACACTGCAAATATAACCCAGAATCAGAGACAATAAATTAGGTAAGAGATGCATGCAGCAAATGGAGGAAGAAAAAAAAATAAAAACCCGCAAGGTCTACATTTGCTATAATGTTTTTGGACACTTCCCTTCTTAAAGACCTACTGAAGGTTTGCTGAAAGGCTTTGACTGACGAGTAAGAAAATAGTTTCTTCCTTAATTTAAATGACTTAAAAAAATAAGCTCTTACTTACCTCTGTATATATTCAGTAAGTGTATTTGCACATCTACAAATAGATAGATGGATAGATACCTTATTCACTGCCATGGAGGCACATTTATACATAGAAAGATAAACAAGAGCCACATAAAAGTTCCAAAACCTTGTCAGTACTGGCATTGTTTCCCTGGTATATTTACTGGTGTGCAGACACAAGCAACTATTACCTGAAAGATTTTCAGTCAGAGGTCTAAGTTAACTTCCTTAGTTCACAGTTAAGCTCTTAGAGAAATTGCAATGGTTTCTGAACAAAGTCCATCAACTTAGGAGCCTAAGAGCAGAAACCTATTTTTTAGATACTTAAAGTCTGAGACATTCTGAGTTTCCAAAAGTCCTTTGTTCTCAATTAATTATTCAAAGTTTAAATTTTACATCCACAAAATCAGTTTATCAGACTACTGAAATTCTGGACTTCCACCGCCAGGATTTTAACTGGTTTAACAAGTGGATTTCGAGACAGGCACCGCATTTTGTTCATCATTCAGCTTCTTCTTCAGAGGCGTTACATTATTTGATGACTAATTGCTGTACTGAACATCCTCTTTCCTGTTACACAGTTTGAATTTTACAGAGTTTTGGGGGAATGCACAGCGAGCTTTGCTTTCAGAGCAACCATGCCATAGAGGTAATGGAATTCAGGCTTGGCCTGTTGTGCAGAACTGCCAATTTCGCTACTGCACAGCTATTTCATAGCATGACTTTGAGTTCACAGCAAATCTCTTCCCTTTCTGGACACGAGCTGCAAATTATACAATTAATGTCCTTTTATATCTGAAGAGAGAAACCTAAATGTTAACGAAATACATTCCTTCCTCTTGATGTGTATTCACAATGGTGTATCAGTCTTCTTAGTCCACCAACCACATGCTATTAATAGGGTTTTTTTCCTTCAGACTTCCCATTTCATTTCACTTCTAAGACTATTTACCACAAAGATTTCATTTTTCTGCACACTTTTGCATCTTTGTTTTCATCAGCCTCAGTCAGTCCCTGTGCCGCAGCAATTCCAGGGAGACTGTACATTTTACAAACTTTCTCTCATCTTCTAGAGAAATAAATTTCCCAACAGATCTCAGTAAAAGCAAGCAAGATTTTTGTAACAAAATGCAGGCAGACTTTTGAATGACCCCTTTCATCCCTGATAGAGCTTTATGCTTTTTTAATTTGTCTTTTTTCATTGAGAATTTTCCTAGGTTTTCTATTGCTAATTTTCATTAGCTGTTTTGCTACAGCTTACTTTTTCCTGTCCAAATAGAAATGGAATAGGGAGAAGAAAATAGTTTTTGTTTTCTGAAAATGGTCGCCAGAATGTTGTTATCTAGTTAAGATTTCTGAGCTGGAGCAGAAGAAACATGTGAACTTGAATCTTCCACACCTTTGATGAATACTCTAGCCACTGGATTATTCTGTGCTCTCTGACATCGTAACTATCTCAATAGCATTTAATTAAAACTGATACTGCCCATGCAGTGTGTCTATTTCAACTTTCAACATCTCCTGTTCACCAACGAAGTTCACATATTCCAACATAACCACATAACTCTTAACATGACAAAGTAACTCTGTCTTGCACCAGTTCATATTTTTGAGACTACACCCTCAGTGTCTGCATTGTCCATTACTGTAGCTCTTAGACAACAGCAGCAAGATCAGTAAGTAAAATAAATTTGGTTTGCTTTGTTTTTAATGGGCAAGCTGAGACTTCTTCAGCCTATAGCTTAAATTGTTCAGCATTTCAGATACCATCTGGTTTGTGCTGGACACATGCCATAAACAAATACAGAAAGAGACTTGGTTGTTATTGCCACATTAATCTTTTGGCTCTGCTTTTTTACACTGCAAATCTTTCCTGTTTTATAACCCATATTTACCTTCATTTGCAGGAAATCATCCTCTTTTAACAGACTACTTTACATGTTGTTTTAAATACAGCATGCTTGTGAACTGAAGAAAACAAATAATCAATTTTCATAAGGGCTTGGAACCTTCTGCTACCTCCCATCACTTCTCATATGAACTGTGGGTAGTGTCATCAGGTAGGCAACTTTTAGACCAAGAACAAGTGATGCAGCAAGAATTATTTCAGCCTTGACAGACACCTCCACCCCCCGGACCATCATGCACACGTTACAATTCAGTGAAATGAAAAGCAGTTTTCAATGGGGAGACATTGATTTTATGCCTGCACTGAACTTGGCAAAACCGCCTCATAAAGAAAAGGGTATTATTTTATTTTTTTTTCTTCTAAGGTTTGAAAATGACTTAAAACATTTTTTTTTCCCCGCTATCTCCCTCCAGGTTTTATGGAAGGATAGTTCTCTCCCTATCAAAGACTCTTTGAAAGTTAGAGGCACAGTCACATGTATGCACTCACAGAGCTGGCAACCGAATACCTTAATTCTTGTTATGTCTTCTAAGAGCTTCCCAGTAGAAAGCTGTAGGTAATTAAACCCCTTCTCCCTCCTGTATGCAGTTTTACAGGCACTATGACTGCTGTTCTGTTTTATTTTACAGAAACTTGATAGGACCAAAATCCAGTAGCGTGGCGATGCTGGGAAGTCAGCGTAACCTCAGACATCCCTTAAGCGTGGCAAAGTTTGATCATGTTCATCCTGGAACGCAACAGTGCACTGCATGTTATAGAAACGGATTATCACTTTTGATTCTTGTGTCTCCTATTCAGCCAAGCATGCCATCCTTCAAACCCATATCTTTTTTCTGGTGCAATGCTGTAACCACTAGTTCAATCCCTTAGATGAAAATTTCTAAAGCCAGACTACTTGTTTGAAGGCTGCATTGTCACAAGCATTGCATTAATTAAAGTAGAAAATCCAAATGCTTTTATAGTTATTGACGCTTTGAAGGAATTGAAGCTTTACAAGCTGCTCTTCCAGCTGTTATCTCACTTTTTCACCTAGCTCTCCCTGTGCCTTCTCGCAAGTATTTTTTTCCCTTGACCGAAGGTGATTTACAACTTATCTATGTTCAACAACTGGGAAGACTGCTTGAGTGACTTGACATCTGTTTCCATACAGCTAGAGATCTCTCCATCACCCTTAATCTGTGGACAGTTGTTGACATGCACAGAGATTCAAATGATTGTCAGGTCTGACGGTAAACTGTCTTTTGTAGAGCTTCAGTGAGCTGCCGAACAGAGATATCATCTCAGGAGAACAAGTCCCTCTGCACATGAGCTCAATGACATTTATTCTTTAGGCCAGACCCTATTTTGGTGCTTAATACAAAAACAACCTTAAAAGAAAAGGCAAAGGGGAAAAAAATACTCCTCTTCAATCTAAAAGCTACACTTTCACCAATGAATAAACAAACAACCCACAAACATACATAAAAGTAAACTAAAAAACCAGAAATTTAACTCTACAAATAAGATGCATTTTATCAAACTTTTTGGTAAGTCAAAATTCTCCCCAATTCACTCAGAACTCCAAGATTTGATTCTGGTTGATTTCGTTATAATAATTTTATCAAAATCTCTCTGTGTCCCCTATGAAATGAGTAAGCCAAATGCCAATCCTTGCAAACTCCAAGGCCAGGATGTTGAATCGGTCTTCAGGCCATAGAGTGAATCTTGTCCATTGTGGCTTGTGGGCAGATAAATAGGTGGGCAGATCAGTAGGCAGACAGGCAGACAGATGGGTTGTTTTGCTTATTTGCTACATTATCTGAATTTATGTCAGAAGAACTGACTTTATGAAAGGAAGGGAGAACATGGATTGAATAGAGAAGTATAGCCATCATTGATTTGTCTCTTTCCGCGTTAGATGAGGCATGCAGAAAGCACATGGAACACCATTTTACAGTGACATAGAGAGACTTCAAAAAGAAAAAGGCAAATGTCAGTAAAAAGATACAAAATAATATACGTGAAATCATTTTAGGAGGATGATGAACAGCACAAATAGGAAGGATGAGCAACAGTAATTACATTTGTAACAGAAAAAAGCTTTGAGAGCAGTGTGTTTGATACTTCTTTCAGTGGAGACATCTTCAAGAGCAACAGCTGCTTTTATGTTGCTGACCACTTAATGAAGTGCTAGCAACTTTTAGTCATCTTTTCTGAAAACGGTTACTAAGTCACTCAGCAGAAGGCACTCCTCACGTATTCGTGACTGGTTTTTTTCAGCCTTTCGTATAGATGCACATGATCTGGGTATTTGGTGTCTTTAATCTGAACAAGCAGATAATGTAATCAAATTACAAAAGTCACTAGCTAGGAAAAACAATTATAAAAATAAAAATCAGATCATAGAACCATAGAATGTCCTGAGCTGGAAGGGACCCACAAGGACGATCAAGTCCGACTCCTGTCCCTGCACAGGACAGCCCCAAATTCACACCCTGTCTCTGAGGGTGATGTCCAAGTGCTTCTTGAACATCGCCAGGCTGGGTGCCGTGCCTGCCTCCCTGGGGAGCCTGTTCCAGAGCTCCACCACCCTCTGGGGGAAGAACCTTCTCCTCATACCCAACCCAAACCTAACCCTCCCCTGGCACATCTTCCTGCCATTCCCTCGGGTCCTGTCGCTGGTCACCAGAGAGAAGAGATCAGCGCCTGCCCCTCCTCCTCCTCTCCCTGTGAGGAAGCTGCAGCCCGCCATGAGCTCTGCCCTCAGCCTCCTCTTCTCCAGGCTGAACAAACCAAGTGTCAAGAATCATATAATCATAGATGAAACATCCAAATAAGCCATAGTGGTAGCAAGTAGAAGAAACAGCAACAAAATACAGGAAAAAAAAAACAACTGCACAAGACTCTGGTGCAGGTCTGATGCAAGTATCTAGGGTTTCACCAACTAGACGATGGTGTACTTGTCAATAACACTATTCCCAAGACAGGTAATTATTTCACTACAATCCGAACGCATGAAGCTTCACCTGCAGTTCTCAGTAATACCTCTACATTAAGAAGAGCACACAACGTGTATTAGGTATGACACTGAATATTCACACCAAATAAACGCTTTCACATATGAGCTCAGGCATAATATATGAAGAAAGACTGGATGGCCAACAAAAAGTAACGTCCAGGCAGATGTCTTGCAGACGCCACCTGTGCGATGGTCTCATTAATTATACTATTTATTCAGGACTACTTAAAATCATTTTTAAATAACAAATTCCCAGTTTGAAGTAACATACATAAATACCGGACAAATTGGACAGATACACATGTGGAACACACAGACAAGAACTGAACACTAGCAGGAACACAGCTCAGTTGCCTTTAAATTATATATTGCTACTAATTATATAGTATGTAAGTGCAACTAACAGGTACTCTGTCATAATCTTTATGTAACATAACCCTTCTGTACTAACCTCACACATGAAATAAGAACTATTCATGTGGTTTAATACAATTATGATTTTCACAGTCACCATTTGCTTCAAATAAAAACGTTTATTGTACTATGAGAGCCTGTAATTCCCCAGAAACACATATTTATACAAATCATCAAGAAATATTAATGGAAAAATGTTAAAGTTTGATTTAAATAAAATCTTCAAACAAGGTTCAGATCAAGATTTAAAGATGATTTTTATTCCAGTCCCTGAATTCCAGGAAGAGATGTCAATATTGATATGTCCTTCTCATTTTTCTGAAATATATATTTAGCTCCATTTAACATAACCAATGAGGCTTTAATTTGAAAAACATCAGATGAGGGTCTCAAGGGTATGTTGATTGAGGGACAGTATGTAAATTATTAAATTCAAGTAAGTGAATGTGCAGGGAAAGCAAAAAATGCATGCAAGATAATGCATAATTGGCTACATGCTAAATGTATGCACAATACATTTTTGAGCAATTTGTTTAGTAGACTTGTAATTGAATTTTTTCTTCTATTTGGAGCTATTAATATTCTCTAAACCTTTCTGTAAGGCAGCTGATGTTTTTCCTTCTAGACTTTCAAGTATGATGCTAAGAGGCTAATATAGCTAACATCTATGTAATGACATGGAGATTGTGTGGATATATTAATTAATATTTTTTCTTTATTTATTTATAGCAACATAAATCAAGAGTAAGTTCACAGAAATCAAGGCAATTACAGTGCTATAAAATAGATGCAGGATAAGATGACCTACCCCATTAGAATTAAGGTTCATTATGCCTGCTTTTCAAGTAGGAAGAACTGACTGACAATGGGGGGACCGTTTCCCATGAACAAAGTATCCAAGAGATATAGAACCCTTTACCTGATAGGAATGATCACATTTAGTCATTATTCAAAATCAGATTAATCATTTATGTGATGCATTTGCCAGAATAGATTTCTAACTAACCATTTGACTATTTGTATATCTTGTGATGCTATACAATTAGTTTCTGAATTCCAGTGATGTTCCTTCCCTGCTGCGATCTCTGTTCAACCAAGCCAGCTATGGACATAATTTCACAGATGTATATGTATCATTTAATTTGTGCAATTTTGTGAATAAAAGTATGTTTCTATTAATGTTGCAAAATATTAATGTTGAAAACAAAAGGTCCTAGGAATTAAAAAACAATTTATTAATTTTCTTGCAACTTGGACTGGCAAATAACTCTTCTCAGTATTTGCTTTGGTCTCATTGCTGATAAATGATGATGTTTTTACTTAAAATAAATATCAAACCAAGATTACTGGCAGTCCTGATTAAAGCTGCAGCCTCTAAGTACCAACTGGGTGAAAGAAAGACTGTACTGCTGGATGAATTGGCTTTCAAACTTCCCTGTGCTGTTGTTCATTCTGTAGCTCCAGAACAGGGTTAAGCAGTCCAACATTAGCCTTGAGTTTGAGACTGAAGAATGATTCTGTATGCTACTATTCAGATTAACAGGAGAAGATGAAAGGAAGAAAAAAAATATATCCTCCTTGCATCCCTGCTTCTGTTCCTTCCTCCTAAATTTTGTAAAATACGCTACATATGATAATCACAAAATATCATTAACTTGAGGAGGTAAGACTACTTGCATCATTTCCACATGGTCTCTATATAAACAAATGCATGAGAAGGATACAAATTTTCCAGAATAGAAAGAACTGGTCCTGAAAAATTGCTAATATTTAATCAATGAAGTTTGTTCAGAGGACTGGAAGATCTCCTTTATTCATTTAAGAAGTGCACATCCCTGAGCTGAAGTAAAACATGAATGTAGAGACAGCCTGGTAGTGAGGCAGAATCATTGCTGTCTCCATTGAGCAAAGTGGGCAGAAAACTAATACAGGGAAAACAAAATTTGTAAAGATTAATTCTTTTCCTAACCACAGCAAGATCTGTCAGCTCCTTGAGAGGTCAAGTGAGAACTAATGCCAGCATCGTTCAGCCTGGAGAAGAGAAGGCTGCAGGGAGACCTTATTGTGGCCTTCCAGTACTTAAAGAGGGACTGTAGGAGAGATGGGGACGATCTCTTTAGCAAGGCCTGGTGTGACAGGACAAGGGGGAACGGTTTTAAACTAAAGGAGGGTAGGTTTAGACTGGATATAAGGAAGAAATTTTTTACCCTGAGGGTGGTGAGACCCTGGCCCAGGTTGTCCAGAGAGGTGGTCGATGCCCCATCCCTGGGAACACCCAAGGTCAGGCTGGACGGGGCTCTGAGCAACCTGCTCTGGTTGGGGATGTCCCTGCTCACTGCAGGGGGGTTGGACTAGATGGCCTCTGAAGCTCCCTTCCAACCCAAACCATTCTGTGGTTCTATGATAAGGATGGAGATGGTGGGGCATTTGGGGAGGAATCACATCAGCACCACAATGGATAAGCTAAAATCTTAACTGAACTTGTGCACATGACACTGTTCTTCACAATTTCAGTGGCAGGACAGTTTGCAGTCAGAGCAAATGCCGCAGAATATTTTAGAAGTGTGCAAGTCCGAAGCCTGCGAGAACTAATGCTGGGATTCAGCTGGATGGTCTTTGGGGACAATTTGGTGAGCACTTCCAATCTGAGGCATCAGCGACTTATGCAGAAATCAAATATAAAACATTTTTTAAAATTTCTTAAAATGTTAACCTCCATTGTTCAATGTGGCACTGAGTAAAAGTAGTGAGGTGAGATGTTTTGATGGAATTTTAAAGTGCATGTAGATTTTAAATCTGTACTCTCTCATACATTTAAATTTTTAACCACCTTTAATTTGAATTAAGTTCATACTACTGAAATTGAAGCAACTCCTCTGCAGACTATCCAGAAAGTAATAGATAACTCAAATCTATATCCATGTACACGCTGACACAAGATTCATCAGTCTTACTTCTCACTTCTTCTTAACCCAAATTACAGACACTAAGATAGGAAGCTTTTTCTGACACTGGTAGCTGTCAAAAAACTTACCTAAACAAGAACCAGGGACACAGTGCTGCATTTTAATTTCCATCTGATTTCAAAACAAGATATTTTTCTGTCCTACAGGCAAATTACTTCAGAACATGATGGCACAAATGTGCCATTGTTTCAGCCTGATAAATGCTGTGCTTTCAGCTACTTTTTCCACTCTTGTACTTAAGATACTTCGGCTTTAGTCTTTAGATCCTGCTGCTTTTGCTAATACTCCTTCTAACCATTCTTGCATTTATTTTTCAGATTTTCCTGGTTTGGTCATCTACTCTTAGATTCAATGGTTTTTTCCACCTACATTTATTAGTTATGTGCTTTCTTCTTTTATATATAAGCAGTGTGTCCCCATAGTTCCTGGTTGCTTCTTAATTTTTTTCTCTTAGCTTCTAATAGCATTTATAATCCAAGTCATTGCAGTAGCTTGCCCACTCAGCTTAAATGTCATAAAGGAAAATATTTCAGGTATGAGACTATTACCACCCAATTACAAGGTCCTTTGAAAGATGTTCCATCTCAAAGAAACTCTACTGCTGTTTTTTTTCTGAGCCTTGAGTTGGTGACAGGCTCCATAGCTTGAACACAGACTGTTCATCTAATGTTGATATAAATCGCTTGATTATTTGTTACACAGGTGCAGGAGAAATATGCCATAGGTAGTTTCTATTTGATGTATAATTTAATTGAATAGTATTTTAAAGTAGCTTGAACATAGTAAGAGTTAAATGAAAAATTCCTTGCAGAACAGGGTAGGCCCTTATATGTAGGTCTTGACTTTTACAGATAATCTTTTACTATATGATTCTGGGTGAATAAATTAAAAAAGGATTCAAAAACCCTGTCTAGAAGAAATTCTATAAATTTGATATGTCAGTATTCACTTCTCATTTTAATGCTTCCCCTTAAGCATTAATCTGAATAGCGTTTGGTTTCCGTAAGCGTTTGCAGAAAGAAAAACTTTTGATCTTTTCAGTGTTTTCAAAAGAAATTATTGGTTCAACAACTTTAAGATGTTCTTTATCTTCCCCCCATTTGTAAAAATGCAGGATTTCACAGGAATTAAAAATCTATTCACAGTTCATTACTCGGCAGACTAACGGCTTTAATTGGTCAAATAATTATTTGCTAAGAAAATTTCAGCCAATTATCTTGAAGTACGCTGTTGGTGGAGAGGGAGGATTATTTGTCAAGAGGATGCAGCTGCAGAACTCATTCCATGGTATTGTAAGATATTCTGACTGTGTCTGGATAGGCTGAAGAACATTTCTTTTAATTATTCTTTTTTTGTTAAAGGGATATGGAAGAATCCCTATGCCACCTCTCCCTTTTCTCCCACACCCTCAATAACTTTTAATCATTCAAAAAATGATAAACCAAAAAGTGCCCTGCGTGGGCGTCTGTCCCTTTTCACAAGAAAGCATCAGATATTCCATTAGGGCAGTTGTACCTCCATGTGAAAGGCAGATGCATATCACAGCAGAAAAGGTAAGAGAACACATCCGTTTGATCTGTCTGTCCCGCAGCACTAACCCGCGTTAATTATACTGCAGCTCTAGTAACTGTACACAAACAACAAAGAAATTCCCAGCAGTCTTTTGCAAACAAAATTTAATTTCTTAAGAACAGGATCTGTCTATACCTGAGAACATGACCTTATCTCTGCAGCTTTGTTTACTTCTCCCATTGATTTAGAACCAGAAGATAGAACTTATTTCAGTGGTAAACTTCTAAAAAATATAGACGCGATATTTACCCTCTTTTGTGTGATCTTTTTAAAAACTTATAAAGCTTCTTTATTACAATCACAGATTCAAAATATTATTTCCTGAGATGGGTCTCACTTCATGAGACATGCAGAACAGGAAAGTTCACTGTTTGAAGAAAAGCATGCAAGTTCTCAACTTTGAAAATATTAAGATCTTGTCAAAGAGTAATAGGGGAAAACCAATCAGAATGGTATATAATAACTTAGAAAGACAATTTGCCAGTCGTTGGCTCTACTCTGAGCTTTCGTGGGGAAGTTCTCCTAAATGACAACAATTTGACTGGCAAATTGTAGAGCTGCAAAAGCTCATCTTTCGCGTCTCCATTAAAAGGCTTTCAGCCATTCCTTAGCTTGCTCAATGTAGTTTTATTTTGTTTACTTGTTCAAATGTAATTGCATGCAATTTGTAATTGTGCCTTCCCCTATAATTACATATGCCACTTTTTGTCGTGAAAAAAAGATGCAGCAACTACCAGAGCATGGCGGTATAAAGATATATGTGTAGAAAATGGATAGATTTTCATGACTACATATGTTTTTAATGTGTATACTTACCATGCAAAAGCATGACGACCTACTCATTTCTGGCGTGCATTTATTGCAAAGCTGCACCAACTTTTCAATGGAAATGTAGACACGCATTGAAATTTTTTTCATCTTATTGATCACAGTGCAATAACTGTGCAATAACTCAGATAACTATGTAGACTCACAACACTATAATTAACTGAAATAGCGATATTTTACAAACTTCTGTATGGTGTCCAGTGAGCCCCAAGTGTTATATAGTGCAGCATTTTGCATGCTGTACTTCATTAATTTCCTGAAGTTTTTCAGTCACCAAATGGATGCTTTTGATAATCCCTTCAGATATTAATTGAAGAAAACATTGCTTATACACAACTGGGGACAAAGTATATAGCAGTTGTACAGCAGTGGAAACTGATGTCAATGCAGTTCACTGAAAAGAAAATCTAACTAAATCTAATCTAACTTTCAGAAGTCCAAATCTAAACAATTCAGAATCCAACCCTAAAGTGAGTAAAAATATCACAACCGTGGATATGAAATGATGAGAAAATAGAGAGGAAATTCTCATTGTCTTTCTCCCTGCTGATCCTGAGATGAAGAGGAGACGATACCCTGACAGCTCACGCTGGCTGTTACTCCCTCGTTAAAGCACTTAGTCCTTACGCTTAACCACTGCTTCAGTTTTTTCCCTAGTTTCTTTTTCCTTCTAATAAATCTCCTCTAACAAATCAACAGTTGGACTTGATGATCTTAGAGATCTATTCCAACCTTAATGATTCCATGATTCTAATATTCTATGATTAGATCTAACAGCAGTGTGGAATCCACAACCAAGTATTAAGCGCTTCAGTCTCTCCATCATATTCCCAAAGGATATTCTGAACACATGCACATGGAGCAAAGAGGCACAGGGTAACATTGGCTACATATTAAGGGACTTTTAATTGGAAACTAAGACTGAAACAAACCTGAATCCCCTAGTCCATAGCCTGTGGGGTAGGCACGGATATGAATCCTTCAGAAAGAAAAGGGAACAGGAGTGCTCTGCCCGCTAAGCTGTTATCGCTGGGTAGGACGGCAGGAATACCAGCAGTTCTTGTACCTCAGGCACTAAGTTAATAAAAGCATCCCTGAAGTTTTAATTATCACCATGTCTTACTTAAGGACTAGATCTGCTGAGCTTAGATGAGAGTTTACCCCTAATTTCTCTAGCTAAGGTGGGTTTTGGATGCACAGAAAAGCAAAGCCTGATACACCTTCTTATTAAAAAGAGAACAGTCGAGAAAGTTTCAAGAGCCTCCACCTTCAGTTCGCCGCTGAATGAGGGCGGATGGGATCACACACAGAGGTAAGCTGCTGGCGGAGTGATGAACTGCTCTTTAGTTCAGAAAAAGGCAGTTTTTCTCCTAGTGCTTCAAGTATATGCCACCCAAAACTATGGCCCACAGGTATGAATTTACTGTAAGGATAAGTACATTGCACCAGTTTACCAAAATATTTTTGCAGTATTGACAGAATACTAGCAAAATATTTGGATTCCTCTAGGTTCACTGTTAACTAAAGCAGAGTGAAGGAGCAAAACATCTCAAGCAACCAGCCACATTTTACTCAAAGGTCTGCAATTACAACAACAGCATTACTAACATTGCCAAAAAGCATGTGCGTAAAACCTACTAACTAGGAACGGCGCCTGCGTACTCTAGCCTAAGCGTTCTCCTCTGGCATAAGAACATCGCATATGCTGTATGCCTGTATATTTAGAAAACATGAATCACAAAGCTGGTGAGGAGTGTTACGGTTCTCCATGTGAATCACTGGTCACGTTCACATGATGACAGTTAAATTATAGTTTATCTGTCAAGTCATAGTCATTAACTCTGTGTGTCTGAATGTGTGTGTGTGTATGTCAAATACACTCCACTTCCCAAGTACAATGCACGTGGGTTAAACTATCAGACTTTACTTTGAAACAGGGTGGAATATTCATGCAATTTTTGCTGCCCATCTGACAAGCAGTAACTTCCTGAACTACTGCAATTTGTCTATGTGGCTGTATTCTGAGCAGTCCACCCAACAGACATCCAATTATCCTCATTTTACAGATAAAATAACTGAGACATTATAGTAAAATAGCAAATTGGTGACAGATAAACTTCTGATTCTTCATTTCTAATGTGCCCTTGCTGTTTCCACACTGTCTTCAAAACACAGCCAGCCTTCAGTAGTCTTCCATACTTTGCCTTTTTCAAGTTAATTTTTACAATCTTTTTACTATTGCAATAATTGCAATATATGTATGCGCAGATCTTTTGTAGGAAATAAAATGATTAAGAAATTTTAATAAAATAAAGCACGCCAGGTTCTAGAGAAGCTTCACTGATGTGACTTCTTATTGCTCTCCAATTTTATTCATATATTTTACCCCTCCCAACCCCAATTCTTTTCCAGGGCTGATTTTTGTGATGCTATGCTCAGCCTTTTGCTACCTCCATCAGTAGCTGGAAACACACAGAATGGGTAAATGTAAAAATACAAAATGAGTTTGTAGCTGGTGGAAGTCCAGCTCCTCTATAATTTCCATTGGCCAGTTGTTTCTGGCAACCGGGGGCATGGAGGGGAGGAAAGAACGAAAAAAGAAAGCTACATTCAAACACCTTAGAAAATTTCCTCCAAAATACAATCTCCATCTATTTCTCCATCAGCATTCTGACTGACCTCCTAGGAACAAATCTGTTTCTTATTCCTCCATCATCGAATGAGAATGAAAAGGAGAATGAAAACAACAGACGCTACGAACAATGAATATTTCTCAGGCAGGCAGGAGAGAAATGTTTCCTCCTCCTGGAGAGGAGGATGTTTTCTGTTAATCTGCTCTGCTCCATCCCCACTGCCCCCCCCTTTCCCTTTACAGTGCAACACCTGCTTGTGAACTGGGCACGGTTACAATTCCAGTATTTATGATCTGTAATTCAGGTAGTAATTTACTGATGAGATGGTTTAAGCATTAAGTTGTTGCAGAGAGGATGCCGGTAGAGGCTTCTGCAATGCAGCAGGTGGTGATGCCAGCAGTGACTTTTTGCTACGCTTTCCCCCAGAATGATACGCTTTTCCTGGGCCTGGCTCGAACTTCCGAACAGCAGGTATAGGTTCTGATGCTGTTAGTGCCGACTGGAGAGCGCTGGATCAGGCAGAACCGTGGCGCTGTGATTAGGGACTACGCTTTTGCGCACACGTATTACTGGGTAACACATATCAGATATTTAAATGACTGCTATCTGCTTTGTTATGTGTAAAGTTTTGTATTCCACTAATGAAAAACAGAAAGCAGAAAATAAGGGGTAGGAAACAGTTGCGAAAGGAGGGGAGGAGCGGGTGATTCTCACCCCGGCAGCAGTTGCTTCCCACGAGAACCCACCACAGGTTTGCACGGGCGCGATGGCACAAAACCACGGCGTAACAGCAGAAAGGTGCACCGCTGCCACGGGGGCCGGCAAACACAGCTGCAGCGGCCAGAGGTGACACAAGAGGTTACGCAGCTAAAAGCAAAGGCAGGCTGGAGAACTGCAAATGCAAGGCCTGTAGCTACACAGCGGTGAGGGCACCTATGGGACCACACAAAACCCTTTAATTGTGCAGGTTGGCATAGCCGCCTGTATTACTGTCAGAACACTGTTAACTCCAAGAGGCCGTCTCACCAGGGTACCTGCACAGTAGAAATACTCCCCTCCTCCTGAGTTTGCATTATCTTCACTTAAATATTTGTAAGTCATATTTGCCTTTATTGTTCGTTCTGTACTTCCTCCTCAAACCGAATAACTAGTCGCCTGCATTCTAAAAACTGACATTATAACAAAAAAAACATATATGAAACTACTGTTCCAATACATCCAGTTTTTATCCCCTGGACTAGCAGATAATCTAGTGAACCTATTACTAAAATAAACCTTTCAAGCTTTGAAGAATTAAACCTGTTACCATATGGTACCCTGACTTTGAGATCAGTACAGAGGAGCTCAAGTTACGTTCACAATAACATCAACTGATCACAGATAAATCTGCACCAAATCGCGGGTATTTGGCATTCCAACTTTATCTGCATCGACTGTGGTGTCTTCATCAAACCATTCTGGGGTAAACTGTGCTTTTGCAGCTATCACATTCTGTAGTCAAGACAAGGTTTGTGTGTCACTTCTCTTACACACCAACAAACCCATTCCGGGATGAATTAGCTCTTCTCCAAGATGTTCTACTGCTGCAGATGTCCATAATCTATTAAAGATGCCTATTAAAAAAATAAGTTTTCAGCAGCAATGGAAACTCAGGAAAGTTTCCTCCATGTACAGATACATGCAGCAATAGTTGCAAGCATAACAGTGGAAAACAGGGTTGCAAGTACTGTATGCATTTTTCATTTAAACTCAGTAATCCTTTAGAAGGCTTATTATGTCAAAATAAAAGTGTTAGTATCATTTATATCCTTCTGAGAAATATATTACCTTATATATCAAGAAAACTAATTAGAGCCAAGAACATTGTTTTCTTTTTCTTTCCAAATTGTACACAACCTTTTTATTGGCACAGTGAATTGTCCCTGGTTGAAAGTGATGATTCCTTCAGAGCTAAACACTTAAATCTTTATTTAACAGTGGAGCAAGCCCTGAAGAAACAATATCCCCACGTGTCGAAGCAGTATATTTTTGAAAATACAGCCTTCTGCAGAAACAGATTTCAATTACAGTTCTTAATGCTTAAAATACAGTGACCTCATTGACTTATTTTCCCATCTAGCTTATACCTATGGAATGTATAACAATTTCAGTACAAATGCAGCTGGCCATAACCAACAAAAACAATATTTACTTGAAAAATCAAATGCTACATTGTAAATCATTGCATAAATTGACTTTCTACACTCACAAATGTCACTAGCTTCAACCATGCCACAGCAATGACAAGTTACTATGGAAACTAATGTATAAATTATGTTTTAGAATAATTAAAGTGCACATTTACTTCAGCATTACAGTATTTATTAGAGCTATGTAGCAAACAAACCATCTTGCACAAAGGCATCCGCCATCCCAAAATTGACTCCTGAACCCCACGGAACTGAGAAAGAATGCATCTTTCTGTCAATGAAATACTTAGTTTCCCGAACAACACTTCTGCTCTTTGAGAGGAACCATTATCTCTGCTTTGTATCTCCGTCAGGCACCAATCTAAATGTAGAAATCAGGAGCTATATACTCAGCCGATATTTCTCAGGGAGACAAGGGCAAAGCAGACTTAAAGGAAGAAGAGACAATCATCTTGGATGCTCTGAAGGGAAAACATTTCCAAAGTGGATGTAGATCTAGATACATCTTCCTGACCTTCTACATCTTTACAGAATGCAGCAATGTAACCAACCGTTTTCCCTGGCATGTTAACACAGTGATGAGCAAATGAAAACAAACAAACAAACAAAAAAACCCAAACAAAACCAAAAGCAGCATCTTAGTCTCAAAAGATCAAATCCTTTGTTCTGCAGAGCATGTCAGTGTATCTGCAGAGGGATCTGTGAAAGGGATGGAGTTAATTGCTTTGTGAGTCCAATGCACTGTTAATAGAAATTTCTTCTGAATAAATAATGTGGAAATAGGAGTATTAAATAGTTCATGATTTTCTAATTTACCTTAATTTGCACTCATTTTGAATTGCCAGAGCTGAACGTGTTCTGCTTCTCAGCTAACTAAGGAGTGCAGAGGACCTTCCTGCACCCTGGTGACACACAGGTGAGGGCCAGAGCAGGCGAGCTCCCGGACTCCAGCAGCAAATCCACCCTGAGTGCGGGGTGCATGTGCACGCCGCATCCCCGGTGCTCCACCGGCAGGGACACACCTGAGATCAAGTATTCATGGCGATGTGAGCAAGGCGTTCCCATCGCCCGGAGGCGTAAAACCCTCAGCCGGATGGCTTCCCCCATCCCCATCACTGGACTGAGCGGGCACTAGCTGACCTCGCACCTCGCACCTTGTTCTGGGGGAAAATGATAAAAAGCAACATTTTATGGCATTGACTCTCATAAAAAAACAGCTTTAGAGGGACTTGATTCTCCGTTATTTTGGGCAGTGCCACATCTCTTCTTCCAAGTGACAAATGCCTTCCTTGCCTGCCCCTTCTCCCCTCCACTTCTCATAAGAAAAAAAACCAAACAACTGTATATTCAAATAGGAAAATCTACATCTACTAAAAGAAGTGAAGAAATTAAAAATATTTTATAATTCTGATTTACTTTTGCTTTTGGGAAGGAGCATCCATGCTGTGAACAGTACACCTATATTTTTTCTATTTTGACTAATTAAAATCCTATTCACTAGTAAAGCTCTGAAGAAATAAAATAAAATAAAATAAAATAAAATAAAATAAGAAAAAGACGCCAAACCCTACCTCTTTGTTCACATTTGAAGGCTGGCTGATGGAAAAGGCAGCAGAGAATCCTGAGCCAAACAGACCTGTTCATGTACCGGAACAGCAAAGTTGCAGCAAGTTCTCAGTCTCCTCGACAGCCGCCCTCTTCTATCTGAGGGGTAACCTCACCTTCTGTTGGCACTTCGATGTGCTCCGCTGCATAGTCTCTTTGTGTCCATCACACATACCTCAACCCAGTGCCACTGAAGTGACATTCTGATAAAAAACATCTGCCTCCCCCAAATTTTTACTCACATTTACTCGCTCCTTCCCCACATTTAGCTAACTGAAGTTAACGGAATAGCAATCCGAGTGCAGAGTTAGCTATTTCTCTGGTTTTAATGTGGTTTGGTTTGGTTTTAATAAAGTAGTTGTGTCCAGTGATTAAGAGAGGGCCTGAATCTCTGGATTGCTTGGTTCTGCCCTCGTCTCTGTCTTCCTGGCTCACAATGTGAACTCGGGACAAAACACTGGGTTTGCTAACTATTTCTTTCCCTTAATATTACTTACATACTTATAGCAGTAAGCTTCTAAAGCATAATTAATTATGTGTATATAACATTTGAACTCCCCCACTGAAAGGTGCTATATAAGCATTATTTAACCTTGAGGTCATTATCACTATTAGGTTTTATAATCAGAAAGATGGAATAATCTTATCCGTACTAAGTCATCATCTAAATATTAATCATTCAGAAGGTTAGAAACATTACTAATACCAAATCTAATTTTTTGGCTTTATTGCAGAACTTACACAGGGAAAAATGAGGCGGGGGGAGAGAAAAATTACGTCTTTTCAAGAGCAGTGTAGGTTATTAATTCCTCCGCCTCACGTCTGCCCAGGAACAACTGAAGAATACGCACTGTCTTTGAGGCAGTATATAGTACTATCCCAGACAGCTTCGTGTCGTGAGAGCTGCTGGTTTAGAACATATTTCAGTGACAGCGAATCACCATTTGACACTAATCTGTAATTTCTCACTGCTGGGAACTTATTTGAGAAAGACAATGTATCAAAACATCTTTTTTAGCTTAAACTGAGTAAGTTTTCTAGCAGTAATAAAAGAAAACATCAAATTTTGCTATTCAAAACACAGTACTACCCCACTGATGAAAATGAACTTTGAAAATTAGTGTTGAAAATTAGTGCTTCTAGGCAACAATGGAAAACGTTCTTTAAAGGAAAACTTAGCAGAACTTTCTTTTTCCTAGTGTCTTGGGGTCTGCACAGTGTCACATTTTAACTGTTAAATATTGAATTTTCTTAATTTTCTTTCCCCCCATATAAATTGATTATGGAAACTTCATTAAAAGATGGATTGAGATTTTCTAAATGAATTAAAATTCTGTTTCACTATATTGCTAAATTTAATCATGAAGGTTAAATTTATGTAGAACAATTCTTCAGAGGGAAGTAATTTTCATAATGTAAGCTTAGTAAAAATCCAGATTAAAAAAATTGCTAGGGGAACCTTTTTTTTTTCCTCCCTTCATGTAATGACCACAATCATAAAAAAAAAAAACAACCAGGTTTGTACAGAGCTTTTACAGTAGCAGCTCCATCTTCTGTCTTAGTTTTCTGCTTAAAAGGAGGTATCACTGTGGTCACTATGGCTTAATTAAAAAAAAAAGGAAAAAGAGCAAATAAAACTGTTCAGATATTCCCATTTTATACTACTATTACTCTGTCCTTAACTGTCCCTTAATATGCCTCTGTGCCTGTATTCCAGAATCCCTGGTGGCCTCCATTTTTGGCATTTTGTACCTTCAACAACAGGACTGAGTCTAAGCCAGATCAGAAATTGTGGGGAGGGTCTTCAAGGTAAGAGGAATCTCCGTGTCCCTTTCAGCAGAACGAAGCGCTGTTAAACATTGAGGTATAGTAGTCTGGTTGACCTTGGCTCTCTCCAGCAGAAACACATAGCTCTGTGCCTATGTAAACATGGATAAAAACTCCTCCAGTCCTTTTGAGAAATTCCATCCCCCAAAGCAAAAGCAACGCACTGCAAGAAAACAGAGTATTTCACTCCACTTCTTTTCCTTTTTTAGGACTGATGAACAACCTACATGTGACAGATGATACTCACATCCCTTGAAGTATTACTAGTAGATGCAGTATTACTGCAAGCAGTATGTTATCACTGTGTACATAAAATAGAAGTAGACACAATATGAAACTTCTAATCTTAGGAAACAGGTAGAAATTGTATCAAAAAAAGAACTAACATATATATAAGATAAGAGAATTAATAGGATAGATAGAGAAAGAGTTAAAATAGTGTTTAAGTGCCTCTCAAATATATACAAACCCATTGAAAAGGCAAGAAGCATCTGGAAAAGAATAATTGAGATAAGCTATGTCTATATGATAACCTTTTTTGCTAGTGTCCCTTACCTAAATATCTTAAACTAGCTATATTGTCATGATATAAGAGAGTGGGTCATCTTGTGAATTAAAGATTCCCTAAATGATAAAAAGGATATGGTAGAATTACTTTTTTTTTTCCATAATAGGAGATGTAGGTTATTTCAAGGATCAGTGCTCAGATCCGTCATATTCAACATTTTAGTAAATCATGTGGTAAGTTTGAATGTTTGTACGTAAGTTTGATTGTAAAAGCACATACAATACAGTGTCTGGTGAAAAAATGGTAGGTATAGCTCAGTGGCAACGAGCTGCACACACAGGTAAAAATAACCCTATGCAGCACAATAACAGGCCCTAGATAATACATGGTCACACATACAGAACATCTGGTGTCATGTCAGACAGTTCTCTGAAAGTGTCAGCTTAATGCTTAGTAGCGCTCAAAAAGGCAAATAGAAAACTATGAAGAATATCTCAAACACATCATTACGCCATTGTACAAATTAATGATTCCGTGTCTGGAATTTTCCATGTAATCCTAGACGTCTTAACTCATGATGGATTTAGAGCAGAACTATGGAAAAGTACGAAACCTTCAAGATACACTGTACAGAGGTTTCTAAATTAAAAAAAAGAAAAATAAAAAGGAGTCGCCCGCCCCCCCCCCAATTAGAACAAAGTTCTTCAGTCTGAAAAAGAAACAGGAAAAAGACCAGAGTCTATAAAAGAACGAATCATATGATGAAGTTGAAAAAAAAAAAAAGGAGGATAAATTTTAAAAGACTGTTGTAAAGCCACCATTTAAAGCCACAGTTTTGTAACACACTGCTGTAGGATTTGATGGAAGTCAATGGGTTCAAAAACAGGTCAGGGGCAGAGTCTGCCATTGCCTATCAGTTAAGATGGCACAGATACAAATTCCAGCTAAGAAGTGCCTTTCTTTTCTCCTTAAGTCATCAGTTAAAACCTGTGAGGTGTCCCAAGGTTGGGTAAGTCTCCATTTGTCCTGTATCTTTTATGTTTCCCTAGTGGCCACTTTCCAAAAGACTTTATAGGATTGGTTGGACTCTTGGTATCACCAGCTTAGTTGTTTTTATGCTTCTGAATCCTCAAGCTTATTTGATATTACTGTATACCTGATCCAACTGAACTCCGATTTAGCTACTATTTTATTTTACTTGTTATTGGATAAGAGTTATCATATCTAGTTGAAATAGTTAGAAGGAAAGAGTTCATTATAAAGCTATTTGCCAATATAATTTTCTCTCTTTCCTTTTTCTTTATGTTTCGATTTTGCATTCCCATAGTTTTCAAAAAAAAGTTATTTAAACTCCAATTTACATGATGTGACAGAAGGAATGTTTTCCTTGCCCCACTCTCAAAAATTTATATCTGTGCAAAGGGGGGATTGAGAACACCCTGTACAAGGTCAGCAGTGAGACCACATTTAAACCAGCATGAACGTACTCATGCTGAACTATTAGCTGAGAGCTGAAAACCTGCTAAAAACCTGCAGTACTGCAAAAAGTGAAAGACAACTTAATGACAAAGGTCAAGGACTGAAATCAACAGAAAGACATTCTGCCTGAGCCATCGGACAGTACTATCCAGTATTTTTCTCTAAAACAACAACTTACCCAGCTAATTACTAAATTCCTCCCATTCAAGACACACATCAGTCAGACAATACACCAGGATTATGGTCCCATGGCAGTTTAAACTCTCTGCTCCTGATCCTTCTCTGCAGCCCAGGCTTGGCTGTCCTCCCCCTGCGTGCCAATGCCAGCATCTGCGTAACCCAAGCCTGCTTAGAAAGCTTGAACGTGCAAAAGCTAACCCTACTGATCAAAAAACCTGACTAGTCTGCAGCCAGATCAGCTCCCGACATGGCTCACTGTACAGATGAGCAGATTATAAGTGACAGCGTAGAAGAAAACAACAGAAACACTGCTGCTAGAGGAAACATATGCAAATTGCCTGATTCACTCTCGTTTTCATCATCATTATTATTATTGTTCAGTGTAAAACAAGAGCCTATACTTCCATAACATCTTATTTCCCTGAAAAAAAACCTCTTTATTAAAGAGGAAAGAAGAGTGGGAGGTTTCCTCATCTTCTCAGATAATTATTCACTTCTCCCTAGAAAGATATTTTTCTAAAGAGATTTAAAATGCTTTCAGTCCCATGGATAAATAAAGACTTCGCAGTAGTACAAGGACATCCTAATTGATTGGCATTAGCAACATGTCCAACTACATAAAAATAATTGAATTGGTCAATGAGCAATTGTCTCTGCTATTTGTGCAGGGGCATTAAGAGAGCATAGGAGAACTGAAAGAGCGTGCTATTTGTTAAGGTATCATGTCAGGTTTTNNNTGTTAAGGTATCATGTCAGGTTTTGTACTGTTAGTATTATTACCAGACTACCTCTTGTTAAGGAACATCCCAGCTGTCAGACAGCTAAATGTAATACAATATGATGTAACACTGCTGGTCCTCATGCGTGTCATCTTAGGCATGTGTTTGTGGGCTGGGGTACTCAGACAGCAACTGGAGTTTGAGTTAAAATGGAAGAGACGACCCTTCCATCAAAACTCATGACAAGCCATGGGGTACCACCGTTAATAACATCCTAAATCCGTTCACTTAACGGTTATTGTTAGACAGAAAGCCACAAACACAGGCAGGCAATTAAAGCCTCGCAAGGCTGTGGCAATACTCTATCGCAGCAGTTTTAGTATTTCAAAATCTACAGTTGCTCTAAATTGAGAAAAATAAAATGTGTCATGAATGGCTACCCAGTACTGGCAGCTGAAATGTCATTTCAAACTTATACTTTACTCCTTGGTTTCAGGAACCGTACATGTGTGTAAGATGGTATCTGGGAGGAGTGCACAGCCCATCACAGACCGTGCTCAAGGTTCTGCTCTCCATCTCTCCCAGCACCTGATTTAGGGCACTCAAACACAGTCATTTTAGCTGTTTTAAGCACAGTTCTTGCTAACACAGTATTTTGGGAAGTCCTTCTTCCCCTTCCCATTTTCACCCAAAATATCAAACTGACAGATCCCTGCTGGCTTCACAAAGCCAACAAGCTCTACATATAATATTTGCAGCTCTCCAGCACCCTGTCATAGCAGAGAAACAGATATGTTCTCTGCTTCTCTTCTGACAAGTTTGTACACTGCACAGCAATGAGGCAGCAAATCTAGATGCTCCCCTCTTTTGCACCAACTAGACTGTCAGTCATAAGTACAATGCATTTAATCAAATCCAAACAAACCTCCCAGACACTAGCTAGGTTAAGAAAAAACAAGGATGCTTCAAAAGGAAATGCAATTCTTTCAAAAATAATCATCTCTCAAAGCATCACATTTCAATAGCTTAGATTTGGGATTTTTTTGCCAGTTCACTAGGCTTCCAGATTTCCTTTCACATCTGCTCAGAGCTGGATATCCTACATCTAGTGAATTTTATTCAGCTTCTCCAAAGGGAATTTATGTAATAATTTAATTAGGGCTTCCTTTTGTTCAACTAGCCAGCCTGGGTCGGGGGATTACAGAGATCCCAGGCCCAGGCAGGATGAATAAGCGTTCGTGTTTAAGCTGTATGTATGATGAATTACACCATAGGGATGGAAAAAACAGATTAATATACGGACCATATGATATCACCAGGTGTTTTCCATACTTTTTTAATCTCTTTTAGTAAAAATGGTGGCAAATTGAAAAATACTTTTGCTTTCAACAAAATATTTGTTCAATACCAGTAAGAGATGGAGTTAACTGAGCCTCAGGCTC